>CM076582.1:886008996-886229403 GCA_034641835.2 Pinus albicaulis
ATTTTTCTATTTTCGTAGCGTATTACCCAGTAAAAAGGCAGTTTTCATTACAAAACTGCCAGGAAATGAACTAACCATGCTACGAAAAAGGGTATTTCTATTTGTCTTGTCATGTCTGTTGCAATGTGTCAGTCCATGATTAGAATTGTTAGGGTGGATGTCATTCGAATCAATTAGGGTCATTTCCAAGGTACGAGGGTCATGGATGAAGTCATTATTACTGTTTTTAGCATGCATAAGTCATGATTAATCCTTGAGATGTCATTGAAACTTTAAAACATTACCAAATTGAGTCTTTTGTCATTCTATGCTTCATCTTTGCATGTTATTGAGTTCTGGAGAGTTGTTTCACCAAGCCAAGCTGGTTGTTGGCATTTTCAAAAGTTGCAGGTGTCACTAGTCAAGCAAGGCTGAGAAGGTATAAAATCACCATGGATGCAAAGAAGAAAACCAAAAAATTTGGCCATTGCCTCAGATATGAGCCATCAAAAATGAATTTGTTAAATGAATACCCAACTTCCTTAGAAGTTTTCAGAAGAACAGGGTGTTTACAGTTTTTCCAAAGGCTACAGGGTTGCCATTTGTAGGTTTCTAAGGAGTTTGATATCAGTTTCAATGGGAAAGCTTCAAAGGTTGGAATGTTAAACCTCACAGTAACACCAAATACCATTGAAGCAGCAACCTAAATCCCTAGAGAAGGATAACAATGGTTCAAATTTATCAAGTTCACCATGCAAGACTGTAAAGAATTCATCAAAACAGAGCATAGTGAGATTGATCTCACAAATGCCATCCCAAGGAGCTACATGAAAGACAATTTCTCAAAGATGCTGCTAATTATTCAGAAGTACTTCACCTGTGAAGGGAGGTATCACATGGTTTATTCCTACCACCTTAGGCTTCTACTGCAATTTGTGGGTAAGAGGTCTCTTGATTTACCCTTTTACTTATATAGAAGTCTAGCTAAAATTTCAGATAAGGTCTAAGTTAAAAAAGAAGGAAATGAAACCTCACTCTTTCATCATGGTTTGATCAAGTTGTTGGTATTAGAGGAGTTAAAGATATTACGTAGAGACTGGTCATCTTTTCAGTTCATAAGTGGTTTTGAAGTAGATGCTATCACTCCTAAAATAACTCCCAAACCTAGAGATATCCCATCACCTTCAGTAGTAGAGAAAATTAAGCCAGTGATCATGGAGACAAAGCCTTTGCAGAAGGTTGATACACCCAAAGTTACACCTGCAAAAAAAAATCCAACAGTGACAAAACATGGCAGCAAGAGGGTTACAAGGAGCCAAACAGTGGCTAAGGGTAACTTAGAGGACATTTTACATGCTATTGATATTGAAGAAACTCCCATAGTCCAAGCTGAAGACATAGATGAGGGAGGAAGGAAGCTCAAGAAATCCAAAATAGCTAAAAAGTTAAAGTTTGCAGGTGAAGATGCAGGATTCATGTTTCAAGCTAGAAAACCAATGACAAGACATGCTAGAAAGGTCTTGGAAAGCAGTAAAGAAGCTAAAAATTTCATTGAAACTACTCAGATAATACCAAGCATCATAGACCTTTCCTCACCTGCAGAAGAAGAATTAGTCATTAAAAAAAGGAAGGGTAAAGAGAAAATCATTGAAAAAACAGAGATTGAAGTCCTTAAGGAACAGTTGAAGCTGGAAAATGATGAAATATCAGTCTTGAAGAAAGAGACAAGGAAGCACAAGGTTCAGAGGGTACAGTTTGAAAAAATGAAATAAATTTGGGAAGAATAGGTCATAAGTGTGTCAAAGACCTTGGATAACACAGAGAAATTGATCAAATGGACTCAGCCATTGAGAGGAGAGATTAAACATATCATAAAAATGAACCTGCATTTACAATCTAAGAATAGGACACTGAAGAACCAAGTCAAAGACCTTCAAGATCAATTAGAATTGATTCATGAACATATAGAGAAGAAAGTTTTGAAGATGACTGTCATTGAGGAGCCCATAGCTCAACTAATCATAAATGAAGAGGAAACACCACAGAAGACTTAAGCTGATTTTGAATGTGTTTTAGAAGGTTCATGGCATGCTGAAGATCAAGTTTTTACAGTTGGAGGTCACTTTTTGGAGACAGTTTAGAAATCTGGAATTTCTACACTTTTACATAGTTGCGTAGTGTTTCCTAGGCTTAAAGCCAGGAAAACTCTACGAAAAAACCTGTAGTAACCTTTTTGCCTCTAAATTCACTTTTTGCGGTTTTCAAGGAGGTAGAATGATGGTGGTGATGTGTCATGACTAGGTTGAAACCATGGAACAACAAAAGAACAGATTTTTTGGGTGCAAAAGCTTCTTTTTTAATGCTACCAAAGCTCGCAACGAAACTGTCATGTTTTCATAGCAAGCTACTTTTGAAGGTTTTAGAGCATCTTAATGGCAGTTTTGGATAGTTGGATTCCTCCAACATGTCAAGGGACCTTAAAATCAAACATTTATGACTCGAAGGAAGTGTTGTGGAGACAGTTCATCAACAAAAGATCTTGTTGAAGATAAGGATTAGGGATTCCTGAAAAATAGGGTTTTGTTCCACATGTCTAGGAGAGTTTTTAATATGTAAAGTAGTGATGAACTATGTTATGGATTTTCGAGCATGTGACACTTATGTTGTAACCATCATTTAATTGTTTCAAAGATAAGATAGAGTGATGTAATAAATAGGAGTTTGAGTCCTATTAGGAAATGTCTTCTTTAAGGGTTAGCTATCATTTTCTTGTTAGAAGTCATGTTTTGAAGTTATGTGATGTGTCATAGGAGAATTCGATGAAAATAGCCATCAGGAAAATCATCCTTGTTAAAGATTGTATATTAAAAGGCAAAGCATCGAAGTAGTGAAAGGTTGGAGATTTTTTGTACTAAACTGCTGCTTTATGTATTTGACTTATATCAGTAATACAGAGTGACTTTCTTCTTGACAGACCAGATATTCTCATGGGTTTTTTAATGTCTTTTTGATCTATATATTTATGCTTACTAATTGTAGTATATTTCATCTCTATTACTCAGAATTCATAAGTTTATGCTCTGACTTCCTTTAGTGATGAAATGACTGTGTTGCCCTATTTTTTATGTGTGATTTACCTTTGTTAAAGACCCTCATCTACCTTAGCTTCCATGTAAAGAAGCCTTGCCACTGAAACTATTGATTGTTGACTCCATAAGCCCAATGGTAGAAAATCTGCATTCTTTCAACTTACAATCATAAAAAATAAGATACAAATTCTATAGAGTTAGCCATCTAATACTATCATTAACCAATATCATAAAATCCCTTTGAGAGAGCCCTCTCAGATTGAAGAGCCTAAGCTTCAGTCAAAAGCTGGTTTGAAACAGTTACATAGAGTTGTTTGATGATCAGCTAATTAAGTACAATTTTGTGATAACATCTGGTACAAATATGTCTAACCACGTAACTCTGCACTAGGCATCAACTAACACATGAACCCACGTCATGGTTGTAGCCATATTTCTAAAATATATCATAGAAATGGATCCACAGTATGGATGTATCCATCTATATATATAGGATCATGTATACAATCATGAATACTCAATAAATCCCCGCAACCGGGATCAAAATCAGATGTGACCTAGGGTCTCCACCGTGATCTCAATCAACCCAATGTACAAATGTAGCCATGTGAATAGATGTGCTGGTGTCGAACATGGTAGAAACCACTTGATTACCGGTCAATGATGAAAACCGTTAACGAACACGAGAAACCACCAATAATGATGATGGACCTCAAGGTACAACAGCACAATCTAAAAGTGTGAATGAATGTGTTGAATTCAAGCACTTGCAGGATCATTCAATTGAAGGATAATGATGTGAACTTTTCATCAAACACAAATAACTTTCCATTCAGGCATGCAAGCTCCAAGGTATTGAAAAGAAGTTTCTAAACCACCTTCCCAGATAATGATCTAAAGTTGATAGGAAGTAATACTTTGAAGGAGGGCCATAATGGTTCCCATATCATTGACACAAAACAACAAATATCTCAAGATGATAGTAGTGATTTGGGATTGTAACAGAAGAGGTCAAATAAGAAAAGGATGTTTGACGAGAAGGACTTATCTTGAACATATTGGTGACACGACTTCGAAGTGTGGCAGCATTTGACTCAAATGCGATCAGAGGTCATGATGAAAAAAATGGTGATCGAATAAGAGGCAAATGGATTTCCCAACCCACTGAGGAAAAATGATGAATGAAGGATATCCCCAACCCGACACGAACTACAGATGAGTGTCATGTTAAAGAGCAACAAGCTGCCCATTATACACATAGGATTTTCACTTTCAATTTTCCCCCGTTATTGCTAACAAGTACCTATTTATTTTTTATAGCTAGCGTGAAGAGGATAACAGATGTTGAGCATTTAAGTTCATTCTTCGAATGAATCGATCGTAGTAATTTTAACGAGCCCTAGGAAGGAGAAACTCGGTCTCGTCATGGTGACAAGTCTTTCGTCGTTTAATACTTTAACGAGTCCAATGAAAGGGTGACTCGATAAATTTTCATCTTTAAGGAGTTTGAAAAGAAATAGAAAATAAAACTCAATCATGTCCCTTTTCGTAAATCGTGCCTCGAATCTGAAAAGATAGAAAACAATATCCAAGAGAACCTCTTGACCATGTTTAATCAAGGTATTCCTTTTTCATAAATAGTTAATCTCAATCCAAAAAAGGGGTAGACATATACTAATACCACGTCAATTTATTCACTTTAATGAGTTAGAATGACAAGTACTCGACAATATTTTCTTTTTTCGAGAGTCAGAAAATATTTTAAAGCTAACTCCTCCTGGTGGAATGAGTGGTATAAATGATAGCAACGAGTTCTAGTGATGGTGGAACTACTCAAAACAATTAAAGTTGAATAGCTTGGCTAACAAGACCACTCATCGCAGTGGTTCCCCAGGCAAGGGTAAAAACCAAGTGAAAGTGTATGATTTTCCAAGAAGATGGTGATGAGGAAATGAGAAAACCGAGGTTCATCTAGCAGAAGAGGCAAATAAAAGGGTAATCATGAGAGGTAAAGTTGAAATGGTTTCATTTTTACACAAGCTTGAAACATAGGAAACTTTGCTTAAGAACCCTTGAAGATGGTTTCATTTCTACACAAGCTTGAAACATGGGAAAATATGCTAAATTGGTTTCATTTTTACACAAGCTTGAAACAAAGGAAAACTATGCTTGAACTAATTTTGCATGCCCCCATCATGGTGACTCAATTCAAGGTACATGCCCCCCAAGCTTCAGCTCACTCACCTAAGTAGACTACTGGCTACTAACAGGTGGATGGAATGAAGGTTCAATTACGAGATCAATTGAAAGACTCGACTGGAATTTTACGAGATCTAACCAAAGGCTTGAATTGAAAGGGGATTTGTTTCATTTTTTAACGAGGTTGACATAGTAAAATAACTATCCTCATGACACCTTGTTTCATTTTTAACAAGCTCGACACAAGAAAATAACTCTGCTCCGGAGAGCTTGATTCATTTTTAAGGAGCTTGACACAAGAAATGGAACTCTACTCCATAGAGCTTTTTTCATTTTTTAAGGAGCTTGACACAAGAATAGGAACTTTTCTCCGAACACCTTGTTTCATTTTTTAAGGAGCTCGACACAAGAAAAGGAACTTTGCTCCAACAGACCTTGTTTCATTTTTTTAAGGATCTCGACACAAGAAAAGGAACTATGCTCCGAACACCTTGTTTCATTTTTTAAGGAGCTTGACACAAGACAAGGAAATTTTCTCCAAAAACATTTCTCATGGCCCATAAGAGGTCATGACTTCCAAGAGGGTCTCATAAGACGGGAGAAAAACACTTTGGAAATTAGGGTCCAATGCCCCGAGTACATGATGCACTGTATCACTGACCATGTCATCGGTAACACGAGCATGGAACAGGTTGCCACATAATTAAATTGTGACGGGGAAGATACCACTTGCATGTAAGAATCATTAAGTGATGATGGTTGATTGGGAGCCAAATTATGACCAATGAATGGAAGTTGATCAATGGTCACAATCCTTCCTTCATGCAGAAAAACATATCACAAGAAAGAGAGAAGAGACAAGAGCTCCCATGACATAAGTATAGTCATGCCCAAGGAGTAATTTAAAGTCCAAAGGGCATTGGAAAACCATCTAATCTATATAGAAATTATTTCCTCCCAAAGTAATAGGAAACTTAGGAAGGATCCCCAATGGTTGACTAGTTCCTCTATTAAAATCTAACAAATTCTGGGTAACAGGTACAAGATTTGGAGAACCGAAAGCTTTCCAAGTAGTTGAGGACAAAATACTAATAGATGTGCCTTCATCTATTATCGTGCTAGGTATGGACACATTATAGGCATGTACCATGATCTCAAAGGGAACATAAGAAATAAGGCGATATCATGTCAGTTGACTCCAATTCAAGGAAGCAACCAGACTACTTGGAGGGGGTGCTATGGGAATGGGAGGATCACCGTCTTGTACAATGGGAATGGGAGGATTTCCCTCCAATTTAAGAGAATCTGAAGAAATAATAATAACCTGAGTGGTATGAGGTGCACTCTCTATAGGAGAGACTTGAACAACTAAAGTTAGAATCGGGTCGACCGTTTTCTAAACCAATGGTTGGTCAGGAACGGACTCATGGAATTTAATTTTAGAGAGATTGGGATTGACCAGAGATAACTTCTGATCGATCACCTAATAAACTAGCGGAGGATCGAGGAAAATCTTCTGATAACCAGTTGGAAGACAAGGATAAGAATTTGTAAGGTTATCCAACACTTTCGAGGATTCATCCATATAAGGACAGAGGTGAATGGTATGATTCCATTCACATAACTTACAGGGAAATTTGACTTTCTCCTTTTCCCCATGGGCCTTATTATTACTAGTTGATGGTTCATCACCAACATGATCTCCATAGGTCGATGAAAAAGGCCGATTTGCGTCGGTGGACCATACTTCTAATATCCTGGGAATGCCAAGACAATCCCTAAGAAGGTGATCACCCTTACATAACTTTAAAGGGAATTTGACTTTGCGGGGATGAGTGGAATTTTTTTCAACATCATTTGTATCAGTAGTGATGTTTGTGTTATTTTTATTCTTCTTCTCCGTCCTCTTCTTCTTCTTCTTAGCTTCCTGATTACTAGAATCCAAACTTTCACTAGACGAAGAAGGCAAGGGGTCAACTTTAGGATCAACAATAGGTTGACACTTTTTAGCTAGAGTCGAACTTGGTTGAGAAGTAGATTGGACATTTGAAACCATGGGGGTTGAAAATAACAAAAATGGAAAACCAATGGTAAATCCCGGAAGGGGAAACGTTGCCATATACAGAGCACCAATATTTCCAAGAGAAGGAGAGGGACAAGGATTCCCATTAGAGGGGATCCCTTGATTAGAAAACTTAGGAACTATTGCCATTGGTCTCAACCTAATATTTTCTAAGGAGTTGTGCACGGGTAAGATGTTATTCTGTGGGTAGTAAATTTTAGAAATTAAACACAAGTGACAAAATAAATCAAAAAGGGTGAACTAGGCATAAACGATTACCAGGTATCCTTGAACTAAATTATACTCCTTAGCAAATAAATTTACTAAGGACTTAACGTATGGAAACCAATCTCCCCAAATGTTATGTTTGGTGTATCACGTTTACAAGGCGTTCGACTCAGTTACCTATGGCAGGCTTGCAACCTAATGGTGTCTCCCAAAATATATGCAACGGTACGTGGGATTCAAATCCATAGTAGTGTTGTCTAATTCGTAATATTTCGATGATAGCGCCCCAGATATACTTATCATACATCAATATACTTCCATATGTGGGACAAGATACCACCCACGGATTGTAATGCATACTGTTAACGACAGTTCCTATGTTTAACGACATCAAAACACATCTCTAGCATAGACCTCTAAATGTTTATGTTAATTTCAAATGCTCCTTAGGTTAATTGGAGTTCATTTTAAAATGATCTTGATTAAAATTTCAATTAAATATTGGAAATATTGTCATTGATGGAAAAGGAAAAGACAGGAGCAGCACCTGAACTATAACATAGAAGAACCAGCAATAAGGCAAAGGAGAAGACAAGTAGCACAGGTAGCAAAGAGAGCAACAGAGATAGAAACAGAGAGGTAACAGAGGCAGCAAAGAGAGCAGCAGAGATAGAAAAGAAGCAGAGAGGTAGCAAGGAAGAAAAGGCAGCAAAGGCAGTAAGGCAGATAAGGAATAGAGGCAGCAGACAAAGCAGAGACAGTGAATAGAAGCAGAGGCAGTGAAATGGAGATGCGATGCGATTGGTTTGCGATGTGATGCGATGTGATGTTTGTATTTGCAATGCGATCACATATCGCAATCGACAAAGGCAGCAAGGTAGACTATGAAACAGAGGCAGCGGAGTTGCGATGCGATGCAATGATATAAGGAAATGGGACCTACAGGGCAAGTGTATAGTATAATGTTCCGAAGGGTGGGTACAAAATAGTTTTACTTAAGAAATGTATTGCCAAAACATTTACAAAGGAATTAACACTATTCTTAAGGCTCAGTTAAACAAACAATAGAAGTATGGTGGGACCCTACGATGAACAGGAACGGTGGTTTCAAAACCCAAAACAACTGGTCTTGCACGACCTCAAGACCAATAAGTAGAATTTCTCAAAAAAACGCGATATGGGTCTCTGCTTGACACGTAATGTAGAGGTGATTTTTAAAAACCACGAATGTTGCGTAATTTTTGAAGATTAAACCCCGTGTAATTAAATTGCATGATATTGCACGATATCCATCGGATCAGATCGGTGAATATCTAACGTTGGTCGCATCATGCGAAAGGCGGAGATCTTATCAGAGATTGAAGATCGACGGCGGAGATCTTATCGGAGATTTAAGATCGATGGTAGAGATCTTATCGAAGATTGAAGATCGACGGTGGAGATATCATCACATCGGAGATTTCTAATCGCATCGGCGGAATGAAAAAACAAATGAATGACAGGTTGAAAGTTGCGATTGCGATTGAGAAATTTAATCGCAACCGTTGGATCTACAGTGAGTTACCGCATCGGAGATTTCTAATCGCATCGGTGGAGTGGAAGAGAAAGGGAACGAGTCATTGGATGTTGCGATTGCGATGATTCAATCCAATCGCAACCGTTGGATCATAGTCGATAGTAACCGTTGCATCATAAAGTAAGTCAGAGTGGGGTCTACTGGATTTCAAACCCGAAAATATAAGGATTTCCTTTGTTAAAGCGCTTCGACGGGTAAAGAAGAAATATAAAAAATAACATTGAAATGCCTAGGTACTGCCTGGTGGGACCCTCGTTCATTGCATCGACGGAAACTAGATGACCAAAGGCACAGTGGACCATTGAAGTTTGCGATTTCGATTGCAATTGCGATGGTGAAACTTAATCGCAGCAGTCCGATTGCGATTCATCGCATCAGCGTGAAGGCAGAGCAATGGAACAAGCTATTGAATTTTGCAATTGTGATTCATCGCATTGGAACCATCGCAAACAGTGTGATCGCAATCAGAAGTCATCAGAGGAGGCTCATCGCATCGGGGAAGAGAAAAAGTCAACAAGTGGGCCCGAAATACTATTTACTATGTTAAAAGGGTATTTTTTTATATTTCCGAGAATTATTTGGTTCTTATAAGAAGAAGCAAGGTATATGTGTTGAGTGGTTTTGAACCATATGAAGAACTTCTGCAATATAAAATACTGTGAATTTTGGATAAAGCTTCCAGATTTGGAACAGAATTTGGGAAATGCATTCTACATGCATGGAAAACAGGAGAGTATTCAGAAACTGGAAAAGACAGAGACAGCAGCAGAAAAGACAAATGCACAGTGAGCCAAGAGCTAAATGGGTTGAATTGAAATTCTTATTGTAGCTGAAACTGTAAATGTCTTAATTGATTTTATATTGTTTGTGATGCAAATGAAAGTCTCCAGAGGCAAAGACATATCCCACTGGAATGTTGAAATGTATACATATTGTAATATTTTTCTGAATATGCTGGATAAAGAAATGAGAAGGCAGAAGGCAAAGAGTCATGGTTGTTCACTTTGAATTCCCTTTGGAATGCAAACAGTCATGAGGTGAACTCTATAAATGATATCACATTGATATGCATAGATAGGTTAGAGAATGGAGAAATGAGGTAGAGAGTGTAAGAAGAAGCAGGAGAAGATAGAGATGCTATGAAGATGCAGAGATGATATATGGCAGATATGAAGACTGATGGACAACAGAAAATAAGGAATAGAACAGAGTTGATATCCTGGTAAATCAGCAAGTTTTTTGAAAGAGTGAGGAAGTTGGTGCTTCCATATCAAGTTGTATCTTGATAGAAGTTAGTTGTAGCTGGCTGAGGTTGGAGCCTCCTGTAGGTTGGAGCCTGCATAAAATAGTTGGGAGTTGGAGCTTCCTTGCAAGTTTTAGCTTGCAGAATTGAGGTAGGAGCCTCCCGTAGGTTGGAGCCTACAAAAAATCAGTGGTGAGAGGGAGTTGGAGCTTGCCTTTGCATCACAAAAATAATAAGATGTGGTTTTCTCCCTTTATGGTTTTCCACTTATATATATTGTCTATATGCATGATGATTATGTGTTGATACTCTGTATTTATTCTGCTTAATACCTGCTACTCACTTATTAAGATTGTTGTTCCATTGTATAGTAAGTTGATCATAAAATGATGATGTGAATGAGTATAAAATAAAGTTTAAAAAGAACATAACTGCATTAAACTGATTCACCCCCCCCCCCCTCTCAGTTTAAAAAAGGGTTCAACAATTGGTATCAGATCTGGTTCCTTCTGTATCATTTTAACAACTGGAAGGAGATCCTTGGTCCCCAAGATGGCTAGTCTAGAAGGATGCTCAACAAATAAAGCCCCTTTGTTCACTGGTGCAAATTATGCCTTCTGGAAAATAAGAATGAGGACGTACATAATGTCTCTAGAAATATAAGTTTGGGCTGCTGTGGAATTGGGATATGCCCCAAAGGCGACTGACTCAGAGAAAGAAGCCAAAAAATATTTTGTAGTTGATGCAAAAGCCATGAATGCAATCTTAAATGGACTATTTGAGGAAGAATTTATCAAAGTAATGCATAAAGATACTGTCAAAGAAATATGGGATACTCTAGAAAACATCCATGAGGAATACAAAAAGGTGAAGATAGCGAAACTTCAAGTCTATAGAGCTCAGTTTGAAAATATAAAAATGAATGACGATGAAGACATTGCCAGCTTCTTTTTAAGGGTTGCAGAAATTGTGAATAACATGAAAGCTCTAGGAGAAACCATCAAATAATGTGTTATTGTTCAAAATATTTCTAAGATCTTTACCATTCAGCTTTAACCCCAAGGTTTCTACCATAGAAGAAACAGTTGATTGGGAAAATTTGACCATGAACCAATTACTTGGAAACCTAATAGCCTATGAGATGAGATTTCCATAGAGGAGGTCAAATGTGAGGGAGGCAGCCTTTAAGACAGAGAAGAACAAAGAAGAAAAAGAAAATACATGCTCCTGCTCTGATGAAGAAGAGGCCAAATTTGTTAGAAGATTGGAAAGAGGCTCAGGAAAGTATAAAGGTAAACTTCCATTTAAATGCTTTAACTATGGAAGAGTTGGACACTATGCATCTAAGTGTCCTTATAAGAAGACAAAAAATTAGACTCAAGAGATAGAGAAAACCATATCAAAGAACCGGCAGAAATGGAATAAACACAATATAAAATCATTGTATGCTCAGCAAGACAGCAGTGCATCTGAAAGCTCAGATGAATCCTCCAATGAAGAGGGAACCTCTGAATTTGTATTGATGGCCAAGGAATAACTTGAAGGATTTCTTCTAGAAGATGAGGAAGAAGGTGAAGTTGATCTTGAGGGGGAGCTAAGAAGTGCCCTGGAGGAAATAGACAGACTTAAGCTAAAGTGTAGAAAACAGAAAGACTTTCTCCTCAAAAATGTAAGAGAAGAACAAAACTCAGAAGACTTCATTCAGTTGAAAGTAGAGCTTGAAGAAGGCAAGAAGTTAGAAGACACTCTACTTAAGCAAATTAAAGAAAAAATTCAGAAGCAAGAGAAATTGGAAGAAGAAGTAGTGTGCCTGAGAAAGAAATTAGAAAAATCCCAAAGAGAATTATTAATGAATACTCCTCAAATGAAAAGATCTAGACAGTTGGACCAAATTCTAAATGCTCAAAGGTCTCCACTGATAAAGACTGGGATAGGCTATGAAGGAGAAGAAAGTAAGTCCAAGGTAGAAGATAACAGGAATATCATTTTTGTAAAAGTTGTAAAGGATAATGAAGCAGCTCAGAAGATTCCTACAGAAGTAGAAGCCAGCAAGAACGTGATTTGTAAAGAAACAAACATAAACAAGCATCAACATGAAAGGACAGAGTATGAGAGAATGAAACAATCAACTACTAAAGGCTCATATGCTCCTAAGGATGAATTGAATAAATTTGGAAGCTGTCAAAGAAGGTTCTTTCCTCCTATGAGAAGGATCACTTGTTTTTCCTGCCACAAACCTGGACATACTGCAGCATTTTGTAAGACAAAGCAAATCAAGTCCAACCAGCAAAGGATGCATAAAATGAGAAGAACCCCTCAAGCAAGCAAATGGAGAAGACAATCCTTCATTAGATACGCTCATTGTTTTTACGGGTATTGTTTTTAATGTAAGGAATTTGGCCATAAAGCCAAGGAGTGCAAAACATATGGTCAAAGACTGAGGTTCAAAACCTCAAGGAGATTTATGAATTATGGAGGATTCACTTGTACTCAAAATCCTGTTAAACATATGATCAAATGCTGTGTATGCCACAAAATCGGACATATGTCTTCCCAATTTCCTCTCAAATAATGTGGTCCATCTTTTTAAAAAAGGTGCCAAACAAATAACTACCTGCAGTGGAAAAAGAAGGTGAATAAATGTGACCTGGTTCTAATAGCTCAAGACCTGAAAATCCAATGGTATTTAGACAGTGGATGCTCAAAACATATGTCTGGAGAGAGAAGCAAGTTTGTAACCTTTGATGAAAAGAAATATGGGAATGTAACATTCGGCAATGATAAATCAAGGAAAATCAAAGGGAAAGGCTCAGTAAGTCTGGAAAATGGAAGAGGAAAGGCTCAAGATGTACTATTTGTGGATGGGCTGAAAGCTAATCTGCTAAGTGTCATTCAAATATGTGACAAAGGCTGTGAGGTTCTTTTTAGAGCATAAGACTGTGAAGTAAGATCAAGCACCATAGGAAAGACCTTGATCAAAGGTGTTCAAACAGAAAGTAATGTCTACATAGTGAAAGAAGAGAATGAAGCATGCCACCTTAGCAAACTTGAGGAATCATGGTTATGGCATAGAAGATTGGGGCACCTAAACTTTGACCACATCATAAGTCTAAGCAAGAAGAATGCAGTCAGAGATATGCCAGTCATAAAGAAACCTTCAAATACCATATGTAAATCCTTCGAACTAGGAAAGCAGACCCGCACATCTTTCAAGACCAAAGAGCAACTATCTACAAGTATACCTCTTTAGCTTGTTCACATGGACCTGTGTGGACCTTCAAGAACTAAAGCACCAAGTGGAGAATCCTATTTCATGCTGATAATAGATGAATTTTCCAAAATGACATGGGTAGCATTTCTCAAATATAAATCGGAAGCACTTGAAAAATTCAAGATATTCAAGGCACTGGCAGAAAATCAAACATGATGCAAGCTAAAGTGCATCAGATCAGACAAAGGAGGTGAATTCACAGACTATGATTTTGCAGACCTATGCAATGAGCATGGGATAAGACAACAGTATACAATTGCAGGTACACCTCAACATAATGGAGTGGCAGAGAGACAAAACAGAATGGAGTGGCAGAGAAATGATGCAAGAAAGTAACATTCCCCAAACTTTCTGGGAAGAAGCAGTACACACAGCTGTGTACATTCTTAAAAAAGCTCTTTTAAGACCAAACTGTGACAAGACTCCTTACGAATTATGGCATGGTAAACCAACATCAATCAAGCACTTTAGAGTCTTTGGAAACAAGTGTTTTATAAAAATTAATGATGAAAATCTAGGGAAGTGTGATGCAAGAGCAGATGAAGGAATATTTTTAGGATATGCATCTAAGATTAAGGGTTACAGGTGCTACAACAAAACACTACGCAAAATTGTGGAAAGAATTGATGTAAGATTTGATGAATATCTACCAAATAGAACAAGAAGCACAAGATGCAGCAATCCTCCAGATGATCATGAAGAAGAGAACCAAGATAATTATGAACTGAGCAACACAACATAAGATACTAAATTAAACTCAAAAGGTCCCTCAAGACACACTCAAAAGAATAATCCAGAAGATCAAATCATTGGGGACAAGAATGTGGGAGTCCAGACTAGAAGACACTTAGCTGAACAGATAGAAGAAGTATACCTAGCCATGCTATCTCAAATAGAACCAAAGAAGTTTGAAGAAGCCAGCAAAGACAAAAATTGGGTAAATGCTATGAATGAGGAACTGGACCAAATTGAGAAGAAAAATACCTGAGAATTAGTTCCAAGACCCACTGGTAAAAATGTCATTTGCACAAAATGGATATTTAAGAATAAGATGAATGAACAAGGGCAGGTAATCAGAAATAAAGCCAGACTTGTATGCAAGGGATATTCACAAATTGAAGGTCTTGATTATGATGAAAACTTTTCCCCTATAGCCAGAATGGAAGCAATCAGAATGTTTTTGGCCTTTGCATGTTATCATGATTTCAAGGTATATCAAATGGATGTGAAGTCTGCCTTCCTAAATGGAGATCTAGAGGAAGAAGTCTACATGAAACAACCTGAAGGATTCTCCTTAACAGATAAACAAGACTATGTGTGCAGATTAAAGAAAGCCTTATATGGGCTAAAACAAGCTCCTCGTGCATGGTATTCAAGGCTGGACAAGTACTTGCAAAAACAAGGTTTCAAGAAAGGAGGAGTAGACAACAATTTGTACATAAAGGCTAATGAAAATGAACTCTTAATTGTAGTAGTGTATGTAGATGACATCATGTTTGGAAGCAACAAAGATGAGTTAGCAAAAGGATTTGCTGAAGAAATGAAATCAGAGTTTGAGATGTCAATGATTGGAGAGCTCACCTTCTATTTAGGATTTCAAATTCAACAAAAGAACACAGGAATATTCATTTCACAAGAAAAATACTTAAGAGAAATGTTGAAAAGGTTTCAAATGGAAGATTGCAAACCTGTGTCAACTCCCATGATTACTGGATGCAAACTATGTGCTAATGATGGATCAAGATATGTAGATAAAAAACTTTACAGATCCATGATAGGAAGTCTGCTATACCTAACAGCTTCTAGACCAAACATTATGTTGGCAGTAGGACTGGTGGAAAGATATCAAGTAGCACCAAAACAAAATCACTTACTAGCAATCAAGAGAATTTTCAGATATCCACAAGGAACTGCACATTATGGGCTATGGTATCCAAAAGGCAAGAGTGTCACTTTGACGGCATATACATATGCAGATTTGGCCAACTATGTGGATGACAGGAAAACCACAAGTGGAGGTGCATTCTATTTTGGAAAATGTCTGGTGGCATGGCTAAGCAAGAAGCAAACTTCTATCTCTCTATCTACAGCAGAAGCAGAATACATAGTAGCAGCAGCATGTTGCACACAAGTAATGTGGATGAAAAAAACTCTCCAAGACATGAAGGTAAGCATTAATGAACCTATTTCTATCAAATGTGACAATACAAGTGCAATTAGTATATCAAAAAATATTGTACTTCACTAAAAAACAAAGCACATCCCAATTAAGTACCATTTCCTCAGAGAACAAGTAGCACATAAAGTAGTGAAGTTGGAATATGTACCAACAAAGGAACAAACAACAGACATATTCACAAAACCTCTTGCTAAAGAGCCAATCGAATATCTAAGAGACAAACTAGGAGTAGTATCTGCAGATGTTACTCTTTGACATGAAAAGAAAGCATCATTCCATGGGGAGAGCAGAAAAGAAAGCATCATTCCAAGGGGAGATCAATTAACAAATATTGTCACAAAAGAGCCAGAGCTAGTGAGCAGTGCATGGAACAGGTCCTCAAGATCAGAGTTTTATAGACAAGGTTTGGAAACCACACTAGGAAATGTGCAACGGGAGGAAAAGCAAGCAAGAAAAGCAAGAAACAGAAGAAAGGGTCTTCTAAAAGGCAAGCAGAGGAAGTGTATTGCCATCAATGCCAAAGGGGGAGACTGTTGGAAATATTGTCATTGATGGCAAAGGAAAAGACAGGAGCAGCGCCTGAACTATAACAGAGAAGAACCAACAATAAGGCAAAGGAGAAGAAAAGTAGCAAAGGCAGCAAAGAGAGTAGCAGAGATAGCAACAGGGAGGTAGCAGAGGCAGCAAAGAGAGCAGCAGAGATAGCAAAGAAGCATAGAGGTAGCAAGGCAGCAAAGGCAGCAAAGGCAGCAAGGCATATAAGGAATGGAGGCAGCGGACAAAGCAGAGACAGTGAATAGAAGCAGAGGCGGTGTAATGGAGATGCGATGTGATTGGTTTGCGATGCGATGCGATCGCATATCGCAATCGGCAAAGGCAGCAAGGTTGACTATGAAACAGAGACAACGGAGTTGTGATGCGATGCGATGATATAAGGACATGGGACCTATAGGGCAAGTGTATAGTATAATGTTCTGAAGGTTGGGTACAAAAGAGTTTTACTTAAGAAATGTATTGCCGAAACGTTTACAAAGGAATTAACGCTATTCTTAAGGCTCAGTTAAACAAATAGCAGAAGTATGGTGGGACCCTACGATGAACAGGAATGGTGGTTTCAAAACCCAAAACAACTGGTCTCGCGCAACCTCAAGACCCGTAAGTAGAATTGCTAAAAAAAATGCGATATGGGTCTCTGTTTGACACGTAATGTAGAGGTGGTTTTAAAAAAAACATGAATGTCGCGTAATTTTTGAAGATTAAACCCCATGCAATTAAGTTGCACGATATTGCACAATATCCGTCAGATCAAGATCGGTGAAGATCTAATGGTGGTCGCATCACGTGAAAGGTGGAGTCTTAATGTTAAGGCCTAAAGCAGGAGTGTTGAATATCGACGACGGAGATCTTATTGGAGATAGAAGATCGACGGTGGAGATCTCACCACATTGGCGATATCACATCGCATCGGCGAAATGGAAGAACAAAGGAATGACTGTTTGAAAGTTGCGATTGCGATTGAGCGATTTAATCGCAACCGTCCGATCAGCGATCATCGTAGGCGATTTATCGCATCGGCGAATTCTAATCGCATTAGCACGCGGAAGAGCAAGGGAACAAGTTGGTGAATGTTGCGATTGCAATGATGCGATCCAATCGCAACCGTTAGATCACGGTCGATAACAACCGTTGGATCGTAAAGTTAAGTTGAAGTGGGGTCCACATTGATTCATCGCATCGGCGAGTAGAAAGAGTTCGGTTAGCGGGCCCGAAAGGATAATTTCTGTGTTAAAAGGGTTTAATATATGATTGCACCGAGATTTTAGACCAAAGCTGAAGAATGAATAAAAGGTAAGGCGGTAAGTATGTATGATCCAATATATATATATATAGATATGCAGTGTGGGGCCATCGCATCGACGTGAAGGTAGAGCAATGGAAAAAGCTATTGAAGTTTGCGATTGCTATTCATCGCATTGAAACCATCACAAATGGTGTGATCGCAATCGGAAGTCATCGGAGGAGGCTCATCGCATCGGGGAATAGAAAAAGTCAGCAAGTGGGCCCAAAAGACTATTTACTATGTTAAAAGGGTCTTTTGTTATATTGCCGAGAATTATTTGGTTCTTATAAGAAGAAGTAGTGTATATGTGTTGAGTGGTTTTGAACCATATGAAGAACTTTTGCAATATAAAATACTGTGAATTTTGATAAAGCTGCCAGATTTGGAACAGAATTTTGGAAATGCATTCTACATGCATGGAAAACAGGAGAGTATTCAGAAACTGGAAAAGAAAGAGACAACAGAAGAAAAGACAAACGCACAACGAGCCAACAACTGGATGGGTAGAATTGAAATTCTTATTGTAACTGAAACTGTAAATGTTTTAATTGATTTTATATTGTTTGTGATGCAAAGGCAAGTCTCCAGAGGCAAAGAAATATCCCACTGGAATGTTGAAATGTATACATATTGTAATATTTTTTTGAATATGCTGGATAAATAAATGAGAAGGCAGAAGGCAAAGAGTCATGGCTGTTCACTTCGAATTCCCTGTGGAATGCAAATAGTCATGAGGTGAACTCTATAAATGATATCACATTGATATGCATAAAAAAGGTTAGAGAATGGAGAAATGAGGCAGAGAGTGTAAGAAGAAGCAGGAGAAGATGGAGATGCTGTGAAGATGCAGAGATGATATATGGCAGATATGAAGACTGATGGACAACAGAAAAGAAGGAACAGAACAGAGGTGATATCCAGGTAAATCAACAAGTTTTTTGAAGGAGTGAGGAAGTTGGTGCTTCCATATCAAGTTGTAGCTTGATAGAAGTCAGTTGTAGCTGGCTGAGGTTGGAGCCTCCTGTAGGTTGGAGCCTGCAGAAAATAGTAGAGAGTTGGAGCTTCCTTGCAAGTTTTAGCTTGCAGAATTGAGGTAGGAGCCTCCTGTAGGTTGGAGCCTACAGAAAATCAATGGTGAGAGGGAGTTGGAGCTTGCCTTTGCATCACAACAATAATAAGATGTGGTTTTCTCCCTTTATGGGTTTCCACTTATATCTGTTGTCTATATGCATGATGAGTATGTGTTGATACTCAATATTTATTCTGCTTAATACCTGCTGCTCACTTATTAAGATTTTTGTTCCATTGTATAGTAAGTTGATCATAAAATGATGAGGTGAATGAGTATAAAAGAAAGTTTAAAAATAACATAACTGCATTAAATTGATTCACCCCCCCTCTCAGTTTAACCAAGGGTTCAACACAAGGCACAAAATATCCTTCAAAAATATCTTTTCGGACCAAAATAGCAAAAAAGAATCACTTTTAAGGCCTAATACATAATAAAACCTTGCTTAACGCACATTTGGTCCAGTCATCACTCAGAAAACTGATTTTCAGCAAAATCTACAGGAGCGTAGCACCAGAAAAAGGTCTATTTTGTAGTGCATTTTTGGCAGACTTCCCGATGTCGAAATGAGTCCTGTGATGGCTCGTTGGAAAGCTACGGATGTCTACTTTCCAAAAATACTTTATTTTTTCCAATATGATGCCTAGAAGTCAATAAAAATGTAGAAACAATTAAAAAACCCAATAGTGTAGCATCTGCTGATATTAGGGGCAGAAAGGTAAAAAATGGCTGTTTTTGGACTTTTTGAGGGACCAAAACAGCTTCTTTTGATCTGAAAATTTCTGAGCATGTTCCTTTGATGTCAAGGAATCTAAAAATATAATTTTATTCAGCTGAGGATACTCCGAAAAAAAGTTAAGGCACCCATAATTTTATGCTTTTAGGCCAAAAATTAACAAAAAACAAGAATGTGTCAAAAATTGCTCAATTTTGGTGAGTAAACCCCTTAAGGGTTTTTAGAAACATCTAGTGAAACTTGGGCAATAATTCCAAGCCAGGATTGGCCTTTTCCATGTTTTTCCGCCAGGCACCTCCTTTGGGTAGCTTTGAGTTTCTTTCGGGCAAACCGATTCAATTTCTTGTAGTGCTCGGTCATTCTCCTTTGTAGGTCCAAATCCTTGTTAGCTTTCTCCAATTTGGTTTCCAAATGCTGATTTTCCCTCTCAAGCCAAGACTCTTTATCATTCTTAATTTCTAGAGCAAGTAGCTCCGTAAGAGGGTATTGCTGTGCACAGGCTGATTCCTCTTCTTTTTTCTTTTCCAATGCTTTTCTAAGACCAATGGTCCTAGGCCTCTTTTTTGCTGGTTCTTTGTCTTCATCATTATCCGCATACTCACCCATGTATTCTTCTAGCCTCACTTGTGATTTTTGAGCTTCCCTTCTGTATTTGAGTGCCCATGCCTCATAGATTGCCATCTGTCCACTTATCTGTCTGTGTTGTATTTGCAAAAAGTGCATAATGTCTTTTGACCTTTCTAGGTCATTTTCCAAGTCTTTAATCTGAGCCTCCCGGTTTTGCAAAAGAGATCTAAGAATTCTGGCCTCATCATCTTCAACATCACTGTCTATTTGTATTATGTCAAATTCCTTCTCATGCTCATGGCTGCTCTCTTGCTATTCAATCTTCTCTTTGCCCTTGCCTTTAATGATTTTCTTTCCTCTGGTTTTCTTGGGCAATTCTACATTGCTCTATTTTCACAATTTGCCTCTACTCCTTAGTTCCCTAGTGATATTGCTAGTCACTATCTGAGTGGTTTTCTTCTTTGTTATTTTAGTGTTTTTAGCCTTTGCCACTTTTGACGAAGGAAGCATGGCCCCTTGCCTTGGAGAGGAAGTGAGCACATGCTCCTGACTATGTTGATGAGAAATGAGAGGAGGGGTCAACACTAGTACCTGTTTAGTTTTATCCTTTATATTGCTGCCTCCTTTATTACCAAATTTGCTGCCTTTTTAACTGTGACTATTTTCAGTTTCTTCCTGTGGGCTGCTTTCATCATGACTGTTTTTGTCCTCCCCTTGTGATCTGTCTTTATCATCATTAGTGTTTTCACCTTCCTCTTGAGGGATGCTTTCATGATCACTGTATTTCTGACTAGAGCCTCCTTCACCGTCCTTACTGTCTTTACTATCTTCTTGAGGGCTGCCTCTATATTTATCAAATTTGCTGCTTCTACTGAGCTGTGGACTGTTTACCTCATCATTCTTACTTTTCCCTCTACTGCTACTTTCATCACTTTCTTGTTCTTTGTCACCATCACTTCCTTGTTCTTCGTCACCAACACTTCCTTGTTTGCTTTTACTGCATTCTTCTTTCTCACTGTCATCTATGGAGGATGCTTTTTGTGGGGAGTAGAATCATGAGAAGAAGGGGAAACATAAGGTGTGGAGGGTGAGGAATGAGCATGAGGAGGGTATCGAGATGAAGATGGCCTGATTTGTAGTGGCATAGAAGATGCAGAAGTGAAATCAGGGTGAGAGATGAAAGTTTCCCAAGAGATGCCATTTTGTTCCAGCTGGTGAAGGATAATGATCTTAATGAGAGAGTGATGGAATAAAATTGCTTTCTACTGAGCTGGAGGTTTCTTTTTAACCAAGGAAGACATCTTATCTATACTTTTGCACAGGAAAAAGGGTAGGTTTGGCAATTTAGCTTTTGTGAAATGCATAAGGAGTCTGATGTGATAGGAATATACTTGGGAAAATCTACCTTCACAAGTGAAAAAATTCATGATTATTTTCATGAGGACTATGTATTCATCCAGCAAGTGTGAAAAAGGAAAAATGGAGTTGCATGCATCTTGATGATTTGGTTTTAGAAAGGCTGATAGTGGCTGAGGTCAAGGTATGATTGCTTGAACCACTCCTCTCCTATGTAAGGGATTTTGGTTGCTGTAGAAACATTTTAGGAGTGAGCTCAAAATATAGACCTTCAATGTGAACTTGTTTTCCATCCAATCTCAGGGAAAACAACTAAGTCAAATAAGGGTGGCTAGTGACCTCTGATATTCTACTGCAAAAATCAAAGCAGCCAACCTTTTGAAAGCAGGACAAGACTGAGGGAGAGGCAGTGATTTCTTGAACAGTGGTGGGCTCAAATTTGTTATGTTGACCTCCCTTTTTAACCTTTCTCTTTGGAGGCATTTTGACCTTACTTGTTCTTCTCCAAAAATCAACTAAACAGCTTCTCAAATGAAAACAGGTTTTCTTTTTCTTTAAAACTTCTTTCTCCTTCAATTTAGTTTTCAAAACATCTTTTATGATCAAGAGAAAGAGGGTTGGAAGAGAGAAGTACCTTCACAACTTCTTTGATGTGGTGAAAAACAAAGCTTGGTAAAACACAATTCAATTATGGCTCCTTTTTTGCAGTAGTTGATTGGTGCTACGCCCTTGCACACAGGCATGTAGCATCTGCATGCTGGGCCGAGCATGTGTGCACGTCAAGCGAGGGGTCATGCAAAGGTGTGAAAAAGGCCTGGGAAAAGTGCCGGGCAACAGGCCTGTGCAAAGTGCCGAGAAAAAGTTGCATGATAGTTTCGAGTGCCCGGGCGGAAAGCTGCACGCCAGGCCGAAAACCAAACGCGTCGCGCCAAGATACAGGCGCGTCATGCCCCTTGTAATTTTATTCTGTAGGCTGCTACAGGCGCGTAGCACCAAAACACGGGTGCGTAGCACCAAAACACAGGCGCGTCGCGACCGTTGAATTTTGCGCGAGGCTTTGCCCGAAGCCTGAAAACCTGACCTGCCCTCTCTTCCGGTTGAAAAAATGAAATGTAAAATATTCCAGTTGAGGCTCCTATATTCCCTTTGGGGAGTTTGAGAATGAATTTCTCCCTTTTAAAAGTGATTTCTCATCTTTTTTCTTTTAACCTTGAAAACATAGTGCATAGTGACCTTTTTGGTTGCACAACAACCTTTTTGAGCTTGTTTTAGACAGTGTGTGTGAATAGTAAAGCAGTTTTTAGTTTTTTGGTAAAAATACAATTTCTCCTTCTTGCAAATTATGAACAACAATATTTAGTATAACGCAAATTTCCCTTTTTGCAAACTAAAAAATGTGCCCTCTATCTTTCTTTGAAGGGGTTCCTCATAAAAACAAATGTTTGCCATCTTCTTATCATTGAAGGAGGCATTTATGAAATTGTGCCCTCTACTTGTCATGAAGGAGGCCCTTTAAACTTAAGTCTTTGCCCTCTACTTGTAATTGAAGGAGGATTATTTAAACTTAAGTCTTTTCCCTCTACTGTTCATTACTTAAGAAGACCCTTTAAAACTGTGTCTTTGCCCTCTGCTTATGATTGAAGGAGGCAATGCAAACACAACTATTTAGGCTCTCTGCTTATGATACATGTTCTTATAGAGTCTCACTGCGAAACCCATGGGCAGGTAATGTATTTCCAAATGATAAATGTCTACTGTGTCTGTCTTAGGAATAATTCTTCTTTGCAGCAACTGTAGCTTCATTGGGGGTAGTAGTTCTTTTGATGATTTTGAATCTAGGCTATAGGTGTATAAAAAGACAACTATTTCTTTTTATGCTTCTCATTTTGATGCCTAGACTGCTGGAAGTCTTTTGCCAGAAAACTGCCACACCTTTGTACTCATTTTGCCACAATGAATAATTCTTTGACCTTCTTGGTGTTTTTGATTTTGCAGGGATGAATGTTGTTGGCTTTCTTCTTCTTAAACATGTATTTTCTTTAGTCTTCAAACAGTCAACTGCTCTTGCTTTGAAGCTTTTCCTTGAAGTGTTTTCTTGCCCAAAACTAATTAATGCCATCCATCCTAGCACCCATGCAGAGATGCACTGATAAAATGACTTTGATCATTGGAGGCCTTTTTTGATGTATCATGATGATAATGCTTGAAAATTTCACTTGATCACTTTTCTTCAGACATAGGACCTTCTTACTCTATTTCTTCCTGAATTGACTTTCTGAGTTTTGCTGAAACAAGACATATGACAACTTGATGGTGCACGACCTAGGGATAACAAAAGGATTTGTTTTTCCAGATAGAAGGACATGATACTTTGATTGATAGTAAAAACAAAGTTCTTAACAAGACACAGGTCTTTTAAGATACTCATCCTAAGCACCATCACCTAACCTGCACATTTTTTTATGGCCCTTTCAAAGGGTTTCCTAGACATACTCAGGTCATCAAACAATAGCTTCAGTCAGTGAGAAGGTAACAAGGACAACTTGACTTATGTTTGGACAAACTGTTTTGTGAAATAGGAGGATTTTGGATATCAGAGATAAGAGGTTTGTGACAGTTGTGGATAGGGTAAGGCCTATTGATCTCGGATAGGATTTTAAGCTGGATGACCACTTCAATCACAATATTCAAGAGAGAGGGGGGGAAAAGATAAAAAATTTCTCTGACGGGTTTTCTAGAGGACAATTTGATTGTTCTAAATTGGTTTCTAGAAAACCTAGGCAAGGCATATAGTCATCACAACAGGAAAAAATACTGATGACTAATAGTATGACTAACTAATAGAACCTATATAAATGAATTGGTTTTGATTAAATATTATTGCAAGTTGTGAACAAGTAGTTACTTCATGTGTCATACTATTGGTAACAATACACTATTGAAATTGGAAATGTTGGTCTGTTACTTGTGGGACTGTTACCCTAACCATTATTGATATATACACATTAATGAATATTTGTGTATAATTGTATGCATGAAACTAAAATGATTTTGAAAGTGAATATTTTTTTTTAACAATGCATATTTATGATTATTGTCGTTGATGAGATTAAGCATGGTTATATTAATGGCAACAACAAAGAGATTAAGCATGGTTAGCTTAATGGAAACAAAAAAACCTGTGAAAGTAAAATGTTACAGTGAAAATTGCAACATTAATTGATAAAGCATCATGTTATAATGTGCATGATTGTGTTATTTAGGAAATAATAATGTATAACACATGGTATCATGTTATAATGTGCATGATTGTGTTATTTGGGAAATAATAATGTATAACACAAGTATGTTATTCATATTCCCTGTTAATCTAGATATCATTGGACCCATGTGGAGGGAAAAGTATGATGTATGATGTACATAAAGTTTTGTTTTTTTTTATGTATAATGTGCATATAACTCATTATGTAATTTACTATGGGAAAGAATGCTAAAAGAGAAATTTAACATGCCAGACAGTTGTCAAAAATTGTGAAAGGCTAGAAGGCCTTGGGTTGATGGTGGTTGCCTGCCCGGAGGGGTTGATGGTGCTTACCTCCCCAGATTTTCTTTCCCTAGAGATAGATGATCTTAGTAAGGGAAAAGAGTTGGCTAAGATGGTGAAGAGGGAAAAACCTGAGGCAACTCTATTGATTTTGGAGCCTGTTGGAGGAGGTCCAAATTCCTCATAGACGGGACGTTGTCAGAGGAATGGGCATGATGTTGCCAAGAGGAATCCTATACTAGAACTTGAGTGGTAATTGGGATTCTCGAGCTAGTTTGCCAGTGGAATTCCATATTGGACCTGGAATGGTTTTTTGTCAAATAACTATCTGGATGTGAAAATGACTCGATTTGGTTGTGGAAACCAATTCCCATGGGTTGGGAGGATAAAAAAAAATATCCTCTTACCTTCATCAATGCATCCACCACCCATTATATATAATCTTCCTATCTTCATCAATGTATCCACCACTCATTGTTTCATAGATTCCACCACCCATTATTTGATATTCTCTTTGATATTCATTTTCAAGATAGATATAATTATTAAGTAGATAATTAATAATTTTAAAATCCTAATTCATTTTATAAGTTACCAACGATCAAATTACTTTAAAAAATATTTAAAATTTTGAAAATAAAAAAAGTTTATAGTATATTCAAAATTATATTATTCTAATGAAAATCTAAGAATCTTGTTGTTCATGGTGATGATAATTAAAATGATAGACATGTGTATTTTAGAACATGGTTTCCAAAATTTTAATTGAATTTATCAATAATTTATTGGTGAATGGTAAGGATTTAACCTCCACAAAATATTCTGGAATATTTTTAGTATTTACAAATCAAAAGTTTGTCTCCAAAGTAGTTATATCTTTTTCATTCTTTTAATTTAATTGATTAATCTACAAAAAAATGTACATTAACAATTCTCATATGAAGTGAATTATGATTTTATGAACATGTAGTATTGATAAACCATGATATAAGCCCATGGTACTGTAACAAACTAATAATTTCCTTTTTAACAAACATGTGGTATTGTTAAAGTATGGTATTGTAACATATTAAGGATTTCCTTTTTCAAATGGGCATAAATCTTCATGGTTAATAATCTTGTTTTTAACTTATATATTAATTTTGAAAAAATTATAATTTAATTAGTTTTAACTTTTTATATATTTTTCAATGGAGTTGATTTTTTTGGAGGATCTCACAAATTTGAGGTGAAATCTTGATTTGTGTTATTTAAATTGGTTTTTTGAACTCACTTTGAAAAATCTCTAGAGGACTTCAATTAAGCTTGTAATTTCAATAATTTCTTGCCAGATTTTAGAAAAATAAACCTAAAAATTCCACAGAAAACACTTTAAAACAACTTCACTAAAAGCAATTGCTTTTTTATTTTTAATAATATGAAAATTATAAAAATAAATATTTCTATGTTTATTATAAATTGATACATATTTACATTAAACCATCATTTAAATTTATATTAATATTTACCAACCATAAACTAATATGTAAAAAAATTTAGTGACCATGTAATTGTTGTGATTGCACCATGCATAATGACCTCCAGTACATACACACTCCATCACTGACATTGGCTTGGCCACGGATCGAAGGGAAGAAAGCTCACAAACAGTTCACCGACATTTTCTGTGCCTACAGGTCAAAGGACACAGAACTCAGAAAACAGAGAATGCGGTCCATAAACTCTCGACAGATGCGACGAACTTCCATGGAGCGGGGTTTCTCATTCATAGAATCCCATGAAAGTAACAATGGTTCTCCATTCTATATATGAATTTGGCTTGAGAAAGTTCACGACATTCACGAGAGTACTCGGAACCTATATTATTTTAAAATAACTAGAGAATTTATTATCATAACCTAATTGTCAAATTAGTAAAGTTTAATATAATTTTATTTAGGATAATCATTAAATGATCTGCAAAGACCCAATTTCTCAAAAAATGAGTATTTAACAAAGACAATTTTAAATCTTATGGTAAAACTACAATACAATTATATTATAATTTATTATATTAAAATAGAAAAATAAAAAATGATATATATATATATATATATATATATAAACTCCAATTGTAACCACTGGTTTATTTGTTAACTAGTTGTTAAAGCTAATTATTAGAAGTTTTGTAAACAATTATTTTTATTATATTGGAAAAGAAATTTTGTGGACATAAATTTAATTTATTGAATAATAAAAAGAAAAATGATTATGGAATTAGTTCCATAAGTGAAAGACTAATAGTGAAAATTTTCAAGATCTGAGGATTGGTTGAACAAAATTCAGTTGGAATAGTTACCCAACCTCTGAGGATAAAGATGGAATCCCAGTAAGGTTTGGGGGTTCCCTGTTTTTGAAAGGAAAAAGTAAGAAAGTACTGAGAGAAAATTCTACACTAGTGGTACTAGTGGAATAATCAGTTTTTCTGTGGATACAAGAATTGGAGATTGGACCGGATTGTCCCTAGATATCTTCCAGGTTTCCTGTTCACCACGAGTCCCTGACTTGGAGCACGGGGGAGAGTTGGAGGACGTAATAGCCTCACTCGCGGACGGGAGACAATAAAATATCAGTCACAGAGAAGCTAACAGATAAGTGTACTCTGTTGCTGTAATTGATATTTGGAATTTGAAAGGTTTTTATTCTGGATATCTAGTTGAAATATTACTGTAAAATCTATTTATGGTTGTTATAGTTAATAGAAAATTCTATATAAAGTACAAACTAGTTAAGTACAAAAAGGTAGAGGATTGTAAACCTCGATCCCTCTGACGAAGGATCTAGGTAGATCGCCCTCTAATACTATGATATTACATGGACAGTATGGTTCGTACATTTTCTGTGGATTATTTGAATATAGAAATACAGTCGAACTGAAAGAACTAAACAATAGATAGAAAAACAAAGTTTAACCCTGATTATATTGCTTAAATATAGTTACAAATCTATATGTAACAATAATAGAGGAAATCTTCAATAATGAGATAAAGCTTGCAGAAAATATCATTCTATAGCAAAGAAAAACTCAGTAGAGATAACACAGATATACCATAGTGTTATTACAAATAAAAGAGACAACAATTTATTGTACTAATTATGTTTCCGCAACAAGACTGATCTATGGCACATATATTAAAGTTAAACAACATTGGAGAATTCCACTAAACTCTCAGCATCACCATTTATCTAACCATATGAGAGGAAGTAAACCAAATATTAATTAATGGAAATCATTCTTTGATATGTCGTTTCCAGCTTAAGTACAGTAGGAACATATATTCAAGTGCTACAAAGGCTCGAGAATTTCTCGGAGATATATGACAAACTATATTGATTTTAAAACAAAATTATCAATATACATATCAGAAAATCCATTGTTAACATTTCACCGCCGTGGAATGGCATTAATCGAAAGCAGGGATGAAACTCTAGTTCTTAAACAGAGAAATAACAATATACAAGACTGTAAAATTAAATTACATTGCCATGGAAGAGCACTTTCCGAACACAGGGAAAAGCCCTCGTTCCTAACCCAAAAAGAATATATCATTTGTAACCGAAAAGAAAGATAAGAATATCATTTTTTTTTATAAATGTAAACCCTATACAATAGTACTTCGAAGCATAGCTTCATAAGGAAAAATTGATTGTGTAAACCAGTAGCAGTAGTCGCGGGTCAACTAAAACAAGAATAAACCTCATCTGCAAATAGCAAGGGCGAGAATTATAAATCTGAAGAATTCATGAATAATGCTGGGTAGGGCTTTACAGTACCTACCTATTATATAGAAAGGCGAAGCGGACTCTTAAACCCTTTGAGAGCCGTCAAGGTGGAATCAACAGGTATCCGAGCCATTGCAAGGCTTGCGGTGGTAGAATCTACCTTACACAGTAAACAATGAAAATAAATTGTAAGTATGTATATAGACAATTCCGAATAGGGTTACAAGAAAGTAATACTGGGAAAACAATATTTAACCACAAATACAATGTAATTCTGAGTATATAAACAGGAGTAATACCTTTAAATTCAATTGGCAACTTGAAATGCTGTGTGAAGCAGCTGAGTGGGCTCTCGGGTTCGCCAGCGGATGAACGGGACTGAAACAAAACCTTGTCTCCATGCCGGTTGACAGAGTTAATATCTGAAGATTTGATAACATAATGCCAAAGTTCACATATCAACTCTACGATAGACCAAACCAAGATGACTCCGCCATAGCCTCTAAGGCATGCGAAAACAAAGGGGTTTCAAAGCTCAACTCTTCCGCAGAGAAGAAGTGCAAATGAAAACCAGATCAAGGGTTTGGGGGCTAACAAAAGCGGTTGTGTACCCTAGAAGACTCATGAATATCTCAACCTTGAAAATTACGAGGCGGTATATCGAACGGTGGCTTAGGACGCCATGTAAACCATTCAACAGCTGTTACCATAAAACCTATTCCGAGTTTTATTTAATGCGGATGGTGGAAAATGCGTAATGGAAATTAAGGATTTAACTCTTGAATTTAAGATTGCATGCTCGATTCCCTGAGTAGGGTGATTGGGAATCAAACCACTGCATATACCAACAAATCTATGTGTACTTATAAAGCAAATGTTATCATTTTGCCAATTTAAACAATGTACTTTAACCAGAACTGTATGCATTACCCAAAACTTTGGATTGGAATTGATAATCTATAACAAGGGTCAAAGGTATAGTTACAATGTATAAGGTATGATAGTGGAATCGTGTACCATGATTGATATGTTTATCATATTTATATATGTTGATTTGACCATATAATAAGTGAATCAATAGAAAAGATAATTATGGTGTAATTATCTTAAAATGATGTGTGAATAGTAAACTATGACTAGATAAAAAAAAGAAAAAATTATATATGGTAAATTATGATTGAAATTGTTAAGGCATATGTTACACCAATATTTTTGATAATGTAAAATAAAAATAAATTAAATTTTCATTATTAATTTTAATTTCATAATTAAATTATAAATATATATATATATATATATATGAAAACAGTGAAGAAAAGCACCTTGATTTAGTCTATTATCCACCACCATGTTTATCAGATCCATAATGAATAAGCATTTCTTTGTATATTACATATGAATTTGAGAACAAAAGAATAAGGGGTATTTTTCATTTGTTTTTTCTAAGAGCTAAAATTTATCCTTCTCGCACCAGCCATGCTCGTTGATATAAAGACCCACATTCCCAACAAGTAATATTTCATTATCAATAATACATATTACGTGAAAGGCTAAGGATTGTGAAGAGCGGATAATGTACCGAGTCCCAAAGTTATACTTTTTCATCCTTTTTAACAAAGTTTTGACGGAGTCATTCAACTTGCTTAAACTGGGCCCTTGTTGCTTTTCTCCTATCTTACTGTTTCAATTTTCATTCAGAGCTGCATAAGCACGGTGAAGAAAAAGGTTGAGGAAATTTTGTTCAATGGGAGGTTATGTGCTACCAATGCTTCTCGTTCGTCCAGAGGGCTTGCTGCTATGTGGAACCTCATTTTTTACCTTTAAAACTAACAGGACAAGCGCTGGTATTTTTTTTTGGTCTGGTTTATGCATGGGATTTGTACATAGAATTCATATTTTTAACATATATACTCCCTACGACAATCGATTTTTTTTTTTAAGAAGGTTGATTCCACTGGGATCCTAGAAATGCACTAGCTCATCATGGTTGGTGATCTAAATTTCATTTTGGATGTAAAGGAATGTTGGGGTCATAAGACTAAGATGGACCCATTCGCTGATTTCTTCAAAGAAACTTTATGGGACATTTACCCTTCCCCTTTATGTCCAGCTTGGAGAAATGGGAGGACTGGGGCTGAGGGAATTGGCAAAAGGATCCACCGGTTCTTTGTTCATTTACTCTTATGCCAAATATTAAAAAAGGTTCAGACCTCTTTTTTCTTTTCTGATGTTTCATATCACGATGTAATCCTTCTAGAATGGGAGGGTGAGATATGCCCTAATTTTTTTCTCTTCAAATTCAATCATATGTGGTTGAATGATCTTGATATTTGTGATCTAGTTAAACACTCCTGGAATTCCCTTGTTTCGACGGATACCATTCGACCATCACTATTGATAGATTTTAAATTGAAGAGGCTTAAAAAGGGGGTGTGCCCATGGATTAAGAATCTCAATTTTGAGCTATCTAAGGATTTGGCATCCATCAACCAAGATATTGTTTCATTCTTGGATCCATCCATCCTTGAATATTTTTGTGATCATGTCAAAAAAGCTATTCTAGACTTGGTAGAGAATTTTTTTTTTTAAAGATTGCACGAAGAGGTGTGGCCACTCAAAAATCTTGATTGCTTGGATTAAAGGAGGTGACCAAAATAATAAGTTTTTCCACCTTGCTACAATAAAAAGAAAACAAACCAACACTCTTTGGGCAATTAGAGGTGATGATGGTCAAACTCTTACATCTATGCAAGATATCATACATGATGCTTTCCTTTTCTTCTAAAAATAATAGAGGGATCGGAGCAGAGTAACATAGAAGAGAAAATGGAATTAGTGAATATATTTTCAAGAATAGTAATTAAGGAAGATTTAGTGGTGATGGATGCTTCTATTACACAAAATTAACTCTTACAATCTTTGAAATATATAGTGAAGGATAAGAGCTCAGTGCTCGATGGATGACCCATTGAACTCTTTCTCTTCTTCTTTGATATTATGGGGCAAGAACTGATCCAAATGGCAGAATAATCTAGAATCTACGACCATATATCACGTACTACCAATACAACTTTCCTTGCTCTCATTCCTAAAAATATGAATTCTCTTTCTTTTAATGATTATAGGCCCACCTCCTTATGTAACTCTGTTTACAAACTAGTTTCTAAACTTCTAACTAACATAATGAAGAATATTTTTTCCCTACATATTACTCTCGAGAAATTTGGTTTCTTGTTTGATAGGAGAATTCAAGGTGCGGTGGAAATTTCACAAGAGTGCATCCACTCCATTAAATCCAGGAAATTGAAGGCATGCTTAATGAAATTTTACCTTATCAGAGCCTATGATAAGGTTGATAGGGAGTTTTTCTGGATGATCATTTACAAAATTGGATTTCTACACAGCCGTGTCAAATGGATTATGGCCCGCGTATTATCAACATCAATGGTTGTGCTACTCAATGGGGAGCTCACTAAATTCTTCAAAATTCATAGAGGGATTAGACAAGGATGTGCCCTATCTCCTCTCCTCTCCATCCTAGTGATCAATGCTCTTAGTATACAAATTAAACCTGAAAAGGAGGCTAGGACAATTATGGGCTTCAGGATCATGAAGAATAACTCCCCAACACACCTCATGTCTGTGGATGATGTCCTATGTGCAGGGGAACTAAAAAAATCAGAATGGGAGAATTATTTCCAGGTCTTTTCACAGTTCGACAAAGCTTTTGGCCTCATAATTAACAAAGAAAAATCAAAGATCATTTTTGGTGTTGGGGCTTCAAAGGACATCATTCATATCGCTGTAAGGTTTGGGATTAAAATTCACCTATTGTCTTATGGCTTTAAATATCTGGGCTTCATCTTAAAGTCATCCAAGCACGAGGTCTTGGACTCATAATGGCTTATTAAAAAATTTGAAAAAAAATTGACTGCTTGGGATCACAAATGCCTCACTCTTAGAGGTAGTGTCACGCTGGTGAAGGTTTTTCTTCAAGGAATTCTAGTATATTGGATGCATTTATTCTACATCCCACAGGCTATAATTAATCAAGTAGATGTTGTCATTGTGAGATTCCTTTGGTCCAAGGTTGACAACAATAAAAAATTTCATCTCATTAGACTTGATTCTATCTCCAAGCCTGTTCAGATGGGTGGGTGGGGAATTTAGGACTTTAGATGATTCAATTTAGCTCTTTTGGCCTCAAATATTTAGTGGATATTAAATGTTAAGGGACTATGGAAACACATTAGTTTTTCTAAATATATTGAGTTTCAACCAATCTAGAAGACTAGATCATTGCAAGGGCGCCTTCTCGTTCAAGGTCATCTTTCATTTGGCGTAGCTTAATGGATGCATGCCCCTGGTTTTGTTCCAATATGCGCTGGAACGTGGGTGACAAGACTAAGGTGCTCATTGGTGTGGATGCGATGAAGGGTTTCAGTGGAAACCGTATTCTCATTGTTCCCTTAAATCAAAGTCTCAACAGACTTGGATATAATTCATTGGCCAACCTTGGTGGTAGATGATTTTCTCTACCTTCTTCAATTTCTTGACCCCATGCATGGGAGATTGGCTTTTTGGGGCATTTCCTCATTGAATGAGAACTTTATCGTTTTCAATTGGGCAAAGATGGTATCTTGTTTGGGATGACAATGTGGCTAAAGGATGCATTTCTACAAAGGAAGCTTACTCTTATATCTCCATGAATATACTTCCTGATCATGTTGTTGATTTGATCCAGGTTGATATTGGTGGCCAACCACCTATTCCACTTGGACCCCCACCATTTTTTCTTTCAGTTTTTCAATTTCCACAAAATTTTCTATTTTTAGCAGTTCTTCGAGCTCTGAACTTCCGGAGCCGTTTTGAGGCCCTAAATGACATTTTTTTGTGAAAACCCGAAGAAAAATGGAAGTTACTTTGATTTTACTCGCACCAAAAGTTGTATTTCTCGGATAGATATTTCTAACGAAGTATTGAGTGTGTCAAACAAAGATCATATGCCAAAGTTACATCCCCAGGAATTTGATGTACCAATTTACCCAAATGGGGCCCATAGTTTTGGTGCTTCATCTCTGAGGGTTAGGTTTTTGGATGTTTAGGGTTTTCCATTGTTTCTCAACAATAAATAGGCCTTAGAGCCTAATTGTAACACAGTTCGGATGCTTGTAGGCACCACATATCTTCTCAGAGATAAGCCTACCAGTGACCTAGATAGTTTATTTCCATTATGTCTGTAAGCATATTTCTATTATATGATATTAATGAAATGAAGTTTTATTTCTGTTGCATCTCTGTGTTTATGTTTATTTTTTAATATTATTGTGTTCATGCATAAATCCAAATCAGTGGTATCAGAGCAGTCTTCTCTTTCTTTGTTTTTCTTTGGATGTCCCCAACGACATCAAGGTATAAGGAGTTAGGACTCAATCTGGTTGAAGCCTTGTAAGATCAGCCTCACAAACCCCGACGACCTCCCATGGCGGAAGAAAAGAAAGAAGAGGGAGCAGGAGATCCTATCAAATTATTTCTCGAGGAGGCCCTCGAGAAACAGAGGAACTCGATGATGGATAACTTTGCCCAGATCTTTCATCGGCTGCCCACTGGCGACGCATCTACATCCAGCAGCCACTCTAGAGGCACCACTCCTTTCAAGGTACAAATCAACTTTGACAGTCCTATATTTTAAGGATAGATAGATGTAGACACTGTAGATATATGGTTTAATTTTATAGAAGGGTATTTCTCGGTCCATGATTTCTCCAACCGAGAAAAGATTAATTTTTCACTCCTCAAAGCTGCACCCATGTCAAACAATATTGTAACTCACTGTGAGTAAAGGGAAAGATTAGGAACCCTTCTGTTTCCGGTCGTGATCCACTTGGAATCTGTTTCGAGATGGCATCAAGGAACAATATTACCCTGTGGGGAGCTATGAGGACAAGTACATCCAATTGACCATGCTGTAGCAACAAAGGGATCAAGATGTGCACAAACTGAAGAATTTGTCATTCGTTCCATACACTATGCACAAAGTCGGGTATGCAAAGTCGTGGTATTAAAGATTCGTAGAGAAATTTGGTGATCAAGTACCACAATTGTTTTCACAGATACATTCAGGAGAAAATGAAGTTCCTCGACATTGCCTTGCTTGGTACGACATATCGCTATGACACTAAGATCGAGTGGAAATTTAAGTAGAAGAAGCGATACTGTGGATTTGCGAATCCAAAGCCAAGGAAAGGCGCCCCTGAACTACATAACAAGGGGAAAAGCCAAAGCAAGGAAACTCATAACAACACCACAAATCAAAAGAAGGTCATAGGGAAGTGGTGTGAATTTCATAACAGCCCCACTCACAACACAAACGAGTGTCAGGCCAAATATTCGCTCGTGGCCGAACTGAAGGCACCTTAATCAAATGCATGTTATGATCCTGAGTCAGAACTAGACAAGGGCAATGATAAGGGGAATAAAATCATTGATGCGGATCCCAATGCCATTGTTTCCACCACCAAGTTCTAGAGGGAGGATCCCGAGGATCCAGAGGAGGGGGAGCATCTCTTCCATTCGTAGATGTGGGTGAATGGTTCTCCTCTGCAATTCCTTGTCGATAGCGGAAGCCAAAAGAACCTCATTTTAGCAGAGGTTGTGAAGAGCCTCAACCTACTGACCATAGCACACCTGCAGTTTTATACCATCGAGTGGCTTCACCAAGGAAGATATCTTCGTGTCCGCCAGCAGTGTCACCTTCCGTACAACATCAAGCCATTCACAGATGAGGTATTGTGTGATGTTGCTCCTCTTGATGTGTCTGATGTATTATTGGGCCAACCATAATTGTGGAAGTGACATGTTGTGTATGAGTCTAGGCCTCATTTTATTGTTATTACTTTCGGAAATAAATTGTACAAGATACTAGAGGTAGTACTGCCTCCTTCCATCACTTTGACTACTGCAAAACAACGCAGTAAGATTGTTTCCTAAACCAGGAAATTTATTTCATTACAATTTGCCCACAGGGCAGGAAGAATATTGTGGCCACAACCTCCAAACATGGCTCCCCTGCACAACAATAGTAAATGGACAAAGTCGTGGAGGAATACAAGGACATTTTATCCTCACCCACAAAGACTCCTTTGCATGGTCAAGTCAAGCACTCCATTGATCTGACCCCAGGCAAGTTGCCACCTGATGTTGCCATACCTCATGCAACCACACAGAAAAAATCTACACATGTACTCTCTGAGGCTAATAAATCAACCAAATTTTTTGAACGCATCCAGCATGTCCGCCAGTAGGTCCATGACATCTTAGACAAATCCATTGCCAAGTACAAGCAGCACCATGATTAGCATCAGGTGCAACACAACTTCTATGTGGGCGACAAAGTGTGGCTAAATTTGTAGAAGGAGCGCCTCGCTGGACCCCAACGCAAGCTTTGCCTACTCCGATATGGGCCCTACACCATCACCAAGGCAAGTGGCTCACCAGGGACCAAGTTCAACAAAATTTTTCTTATCTCATGGAGGAACTCAATGTAATGGGGACCATAGCTTCCTAAGGGGGTAGGAAAACCAGGTGGATATTGTTGGCCACCCACCTATTCCACTTGGACCCCCACCATTTTTCCTTTTAGTTTTTCAGTTTCCACATAGTTTTTTTATTTTTAGCAGTTTTTCGAGTCCTGAATTTCCAGAGCCATTTTGAGGCCCTAAAACCGAGAGCAACATGGAATTTCCTTTGATGTTGCTCACACCAAAAGTTGTATTCCACGAATATATATTTCTAACAAGGTATTGAGGCATCAAATGGAGATCATATGCCAAAGTTACGTCCCTAGGAAGTTGATGTACCAATTTGCTCAATAATGATTAATTATCCACCGAGACTATCCTGATCACATACAATTCGAATTTATATGCAACACATAATCTCTTCCACTCAGATCATCAAACATGCGGAAAATAAAACAAGCGATAGCACATCAATTCATCATACACATTAACACAGTATGTATGGGGAAAGATTATAGCTGAAAACCCCGCAGCTATTGTGTATATTATAATGGAGAAATCATGTAACAAACTCAATACAATACTCCTCACAAGTACTCAGTACTTTCTCATAAAGTTACACACAAACTAGCTCAGTTTTGAACAGGTTACTGGTTCAAAACTCACCGCCAATTGCCTTGCCTCTATTGCGCAATCATGGCATGTCTATATAGAGATCCAAGGTTCGAATCTCCTTGGCTTGACAGCGCAATCATCATGGGAAATTCCTCCAAGTGTGGTGCAAATCTCATGCACAACTGATGTCGCCACTAATAGCTAACTCCACCCTTTCATCTACCTCTTTCACTGGTCTCCACTGAACTGTCCATGCACTATAGTGAACTGATATGTTCTTGAGTTGAATAATGAGTTACTAATTAATGAATTAAATAATATTTAATTCACTCCACTCATTACTAGTTGATTAGCTAGTTAAACTAATCTCAACTAGTTCAACTAAGTTAAACCGAACACAACTCCACCAACTGTCTCATCAACTCCACCAAACTTTGCCACTGAAGTCCTAATTGAAGTCAACCATGCATGAGCTCACCAAACCCCTAGGAATAGCGTAATTCCTCTGTCAGATGCATGAGCCACTTCTGTAGCTCGAACCGAAGTGCTCCAAGAGAGTAAACTGAAGTTTAGAGTCCAAATATTATTAAGGGTAAATAATATTTGACTTTTCTATTTTTAGGATAGGCAGTCTAAAAATAGACTTCAACCTAAATGTCTAAAAATAGAGGTCCATCTATTTTTACCAACACGACCAATACTCCAAGAATAACATACTGCAACCCCTGGACCATGCTCCATATGTCTAAAAATAGACATAGTCTAAAAATAGACTTTGCGCCAGAATTTGCCTGCGGGCCCACTTAGTGAAGGCGACTTCATTTTACTAAGCTCCATCATCTTGCTGCATTCTCAACACTCCCTCTCAGCAAGATATGGATTATCTGCAATCCCTATCCTGCCTCTGTGGAATTCGAACTTGCTCCCGGTGAGCGCCTTCGTCAGGATGTCGGCATCCTGATCCTCCGTGGGAACATATGAAAGCATCATGATCCTCCGCTGAACACAATCTCTGATGTGATGGTACCTGATGTCGATATGTTTGGACCTATCATGAAATACTGGATTAGCCGAGAGCTTGATGCAGCTCTGGTTATCACAGTAGATCACTGTAGGCTCCAAATGCAACCTAAACAATCCTGCGAGGATCTTCCTCATCCAAATAGCCTCGCATGCAGCCAAACTTGCTGCCATGTACTCGGCCTCTGCTGAACTGAGTGCCACGGATCTCTGCTTCCTGCTGTACCAGGAAACTGCTGTCGACCCAATGCTGAAAACTCCTCCGGATGTGCTCTTCCGGTCCGTTGGGCTCCCTGCCCAATCTGCATCAGTGAAGCCAGAAAGCTTCGCTCCATCCTCCTGTCTGTACCATAGACCATATCCCGATGTGCCTCTAATATAGCGTAATACATTGCTTGCCCGCTCTTCCAAAGAGCTTGGTAGGCTTAACCATAGCCATGGCAGCCGTGTTACCAAGATAAGATATATCGGTCGTGTATTGACCGTACATAAGCGACCCCACCAACCGTCGATAGACAAAGGCATCCACTACCTCCACCAAGTAGCATCCTCCTTCCTCCAACCACCAGAAGAGGAGTGTCAAACAGCTTCTGCGCCCCTCGCATGCTGAACCTCTCCAATCTCCGGCATACTTGCCCCGAGAAACAAACAACTCTCCGCCGCGCCGCCAAATCTAGGTCCAATCCCAGAAACAATGAAGGATGCCCAAGTCCTTCATCTCAAACTCCTCGTGCAAGATCCTCCTCGCATGAAAGTATCAATCGCTCATCGCGCTCAAAACTCGATCATCTACATATATGATGATCAGCCTTCCCTCCACCAACTGGCACAAGCTCAATCCTTCTACTCTTAGAGAATCCAAGTCCGGAAGTAGCCGCTCATCCGAAAACAAGCATGAGGGCCGTTTAAACTCGCATAAAGGTTTCTCGAGCCGCACATGCGACTCATCAAGAAGATCCCGAAACCTTCAGCCGTTTATGTACACCTCCTCCTCAATAACTCCACGAGGAACGCAAATACATCCATCCGATGAATGTGCCACCCCATCCGTGTCGAGAGAGCAAGGATCGTCCGTATGGAAGAGTACTCTCGCGAAGGTGTGCAAAAGGTATCCTCATAAATAATCCCCTCGATCTCGTGAAAAGCCACGGCGACAAATCTCGCTCAGGCTTCCTCCACACTCCCGTCACCGCTCCGCGTTTCACTTTGTAGATCCATCGCGAACCTACCCACCGATTTCCCCACCTGGCCTTGGGACAATCTCCATGCATCGGTTCGACGATCGAATCATATTCTTCGATCATGGCATCAACCCATGTTCCTCCACAAGCCTTCCTCAAAGAGGATGGCTCCGTCACTTGACATACTGACTCACAAGAGCCATGTATCCGTTGTGATTGAAGGATCGCTCTGTCGCGCTCGTGTTGCAGGTGGTCCCAACATAACAAAGTATTTGAATAAAATGGCATCCCTGAACTCCTGCCTAGCTGCCTGGTACTCAGAAAAATAATCACCTATGCGGTCAGACTCTGGTTCCTCCTGTGATCCTGCCCCAATATCTATACTCAGAAAAGTGGGCATAGTGGCATGAGTGGGGGCATGTGATTACTGGTGTGAAGTGGCAACCTGCTCCTGTAAATGGTGGGATGTGCCCGACCCCTCACCAACCTGGAAACCCCTTGGGGTTTCACGCTGTCTAGCCTCCACAGCCATGAATCTCTGGCCCATCACCTCTATCTGCCTCGCCAGATCCTGCACTGATCTAAGGAGTGCTTCCCAAAACTGTTTTGCATCACTATCCTTCGCCATCGGCTCTCCCTGCTCTACTTCTACCGTAGGCTCCTCCTGTTCTGCGTCCACCACTCGAACACAGTCTCCCTCCCCGTAGGTTTTCTCCAACCTACACTCAATATCTCTGTACTTCCTACCTCTGTGGCAGATGTAGGGTTTTTCTTTCGATGACATAGACAACTAGCTCCACAGGCTGAGCCAGATCTATGCTTTGATACCACTGTAATATCCCTTTTCAGGGATATCTCTAAAACACAAGAAAACTCTAACCAGAGATGGAATGGGAGGGCATTTACCAGATATTTCACCTCTGGAAAGAGGATGAGTTCTGGAGGCTATCTGGCCCTTTCCAGACTTTGTCTAAGAGTGTGGGGGAAAACACAACAAGTGGTACAGAAATTGAAATGTAAAGGGAAGAAATAACAGTAATGTAAACATACAATAGCATGTATATAAAGCATGCACAGATACTCAAGAATTACTAAGAGAACGCTCAGCCATTTTATTATACTGATAAATATAGGGGAGTACAATAGGTGATCAAAGTGATAGCACCTAAACTTGCACAAGGCAAGTTAAGAAATATTCTCAGAACGTTGCATGGGATGGCTGTGTTTCTGATCTGCATTCCAGCTTGCTAAAAAACGACCGTGTAGCTGTCTGGGAATACCTCCTTCTAGATCTGTGCCTTTCTCCCAATGATCACGCCGCCACTATCTGGGATCCTCAATAATATGATCACCCGCTGATCCAGAAATTCCCCAATAGACGCGACTATTCATGCGCTCAACCTCCTGACCAAGATCCTCCAAGAATACCAACCGAAGCTTCCCCAATACGGACTGCGTCCTCCCACTCAGGACTGCGTAGTCAATAGATGCTCTGCTCCTCCATAGATGCCGCACAGTCAATAGACGCGCTGCTCCTCCACAAATATAGCGGATCGATCCTCCTACAAAAACACTGACGGGACTACCTCACTCGAGCAGGCACTCGAAGTCCCCCAGGGCTGAGGGCGAGATCTTCGAACGGAGACACTCAATGTGCTAAACAGCGCTGCAGACAGGCTAAATAGCCAACATGCTCAAAGTCGCAATGACCAGCTTCAAATGCATAAACTCTAATGATGTCAAAATGAGGAGGCTATCATCTTTATATAGCGTTGGCCACTCTCAAACCCTACGGCAGCCTTTACCAACGTCACCTCCATTTACTGCATGCGCAATTTCCCTACGCCCGCCTTTACCAACGTCGCCTCCCTTTACTGCGTGCGCAATTTGGCCTCCCCTTGATTACAACGTGCGTCTACTAGGAAGTCCCCCCCTTATTTTAGAGCGAGTTGTGTTCCTTTTACTCACTTTTATTCATAATCTAACTACATAAGGAAAAATTGACCAAATTGAATATTCCAATTAGCCATTGCTAATTGGGAATATTATATTCAGAGAGAAATTTGGTGATCAAGTACCACAATTGTTTTCACAGATACATTCAGGAGAAAATGAAGTTCCTCGACATTGCCTTGCTTGGTACGACATATCGCTATGACACTAAGATCGAGTGGAAATTTAAGTAGAAGAAGCGATACTGTGGATTTGCGAATCCAAAGCCAAGGAAAGGCGCCCCTGAACTACATAACAAGGGGAAAAGCCAAAGCAAGGAAACTCATAACAACACCACAAATCAAAAGAAGGTCATAGGGAAGTGGTGTGAATTTCATAACAGCCCCACTCACAACACAAACGAGTGTCAGGCCAAATATTCGCTCGTGGCCGAACTGAAGGCACCTTAATCAAATGCATGTTATGATCCTGAGTCAGAACTAGACAAGGGCAATGATAAGGGGAATAAAATCATTGATGCGGATCCCAATGCCATTGTTTCCACCACCAAGTTCTAGAGGGAGGATCCCGAGGATCCAGAGGAGGGGGAGCATCTCTTCCATTCGTAGATGTGGGTGAATGGTTCTCCTCTGCAATTCCTTGTCGATAGCGGAAGCCAAAAGAACCTCATTTTAGCAGAGGTTGTGAAGAGCCTCAACCTACTGACCATAGCACACCTGCAGTTTTATACCATCGAGTGGCTTCACCAAGGAAGATATCTTCGTGTCCGCCAGCAGTGTCACCTTCCGTACAACATCAAGCCATTCACAGATGAGGTATTGTGTGATGTTGCTCCTCTTGATGTGTCTGATGTATTATTGGGCCAACCATAATTGTGGAAGTGACATGTTGTGTATGAGTCTAGGCCTCATTTTATTGTTATTACTTTCGGAAATAAATTGTACAAGATACTAGAGGTAGTACTGCCTCCTTCCATCACTTTGACTACTGCAAAACAACGCAGTAAGATTGTTTCCTAAACCAGGAAATTTATTTCATTACAATTTGCCCACAGGGCAGGAAGAATATTGTGGCCACAACCTCCAAACATGGCTCCCCTGCACAACAATAGTAAATGGACAAAGTCGTGGAGGAATACAAGGACATTTTATCCTCACCCACAAAGACTCCTTTGCATGGTCAAGTCAAGCACTCCATTGATCTGACCCCAGGCAAGTTGCCACCTGATGTTGCCATACCTCATGCAACCACACAGAAAAAATCTACACATGTACTCTCTGAGGCTAATAAATCAACCAAATTTTTTGAACGCATCCAGCATGTCCGCCAGTAGGTCCATGACATCTTAGACAAATCCATTGCCAAGTACAAGCAGCACCATGATTAGCATCAGGTGCAACACAACTTCTATGTGGGCGACAAAGTGTGGCTAAATTTGTAGAAGGAGCGCCTCGCTGGACCCCAACGCAAGCTTTGCCTACTCCGATATGGGCCCTACACCATCACCAAGGCAAGTGGCTCACCAGGGACCAAGTTCAACAAAATTTTTCTTATCTCATGGAGGAACTCAATGTAATGGGGACCATAGCTTCCTAAGGGGGTAGGAAAACCAGGTGGATATTGTTGGCCACCCACCTATTCCACTTGGACCCCCACCATTTTTCCTTTTAGTTTTTCAGTTTCCACATAGTTTTTTTATTTTTAGCAGTTTTTCGAGTCCTGAATTTCCAGAGCCATTTTGAGGCCCTAAAACCGAGAGCAACATGGAATTTCCTTTGATGTTGCTCACACCAAAAGTTGTATTCCACGAATATATATTTCTAACAAGGTATTGAGGCATCAAATGGAGATCATATGCCAAAGTTACGTCCCTAGGAAGTTGATGTACCAATTTACCCAAACGGGGCCCATAGTTTTGGTGCTTCATCTCCTAGGGTTATGTTTTTGGATGTTTAGGGTTTTCCATTGTTTCTCAACAATAAATAGGCCTTCGAGCCTAATTGTAACATAGTTCAGATGCTTGTAGCTGCCATATATCTTCTTAGAGATAAGCCTGACAGTGCCCTAGATAGTTTATTCCCATTATGTCCGTATGCATATTTATGTTATATGATATTAATGAAATGAAGTTTTATTTCTGTTGCATCTATGTGTTTATGTTTATTTTTTTATATTATTGTGTTCATGCATAAATATAGATCAGTGGTATCAGAGCGGTCTACTCTTTCACTGTTTTTCTTTGGATTTCCCCAACAACGTCAGGGTATAAGGGGTTAGGACCTAATTTGGTTGAAGTCTTGTAAGATCAGCCTCGCAAACCCTGACGACCTCCCATGGCAGAAGAAAATAAAGAAGAGGGAGCAGGAGATCCTATCAAATTATTTCTCGAGGAGACCCTCGAGAAACAGAGGAACCCGATGATGGATAAATTTTCCCATATCCTTCAATGGCTGCCCACTGGCGACGCATCTACATCCAACAACCACTCTGGAGGCACCACTCCTTTCAAGGTACAAGTCAACTTCGACATTCCTGCATTTGAAGGATAGATAGATGTAGACGCTGTAGATATATGGTTGAATTTTCTAGAAGGGTATTTCTCGGTCCATGATTTCTTCGACTGAGAAAAGATTACTTTTTCACTCCTCAAAGCTGCACCCATGTCAAATACTAGTGGAAACCTAATGTGAGTAAAAGGACAAGAGGGAACCCTCTCTGTTCTTGGTCGCACCCACTTGGAATTCATTCTGAGACGACATCAAGGAAAAATATTACCCCATGGGGAGATATGAGGAAAAGTACATCCAATGGACCATGCTGCAGCAACAAAGGGATCAAGATGTGCACAAACTAATGAATTCATTCCATACAATATGCATAAAGTTGGGTATTAAAGATTCAGAGAGAAATTTGGTGATCAAGTACCATAACTGTTTGCACAAATACATTCAGGAGAAAATGAAGTTCCTCAACATTTCCTCGCTTGGCACGACATATCACTATGCCGCCAAGATCGAGGGGAAATTTAAGTAGAAGAAGCGATACTGTGGATCTGTGAAACCGAAGCCAAGGAAAGGCGCCCCCGAACTGCATAACAAGGGGAAAAGCCAAAGCAGTGCAACTCATAACAACACCACAAATCAAAATAAGGTCACAGGGAAGTGATGTGAATTTCATAATAGCCCCACTCACAACACAAACGAGTGTCGGGCCAAACAGTCGTTGGTGGTCGAACTGAAGGCACCTGAATCAAATGCATGTTTTGATCCTGAGTCAGAACCAGACAAGGGAAATGATAAAGGGAAGAAAATCATTGATGCGGATCCTAGTGCCATTATTTCCACCACCAAGTTCCAGATGGAGGATCCCGAGGATCCAGAGGAGGGGGAGCATCTCTTCCATTCGTAGATGTGGGTGAATGGCTCTCCTCTACAATTCCTTGTCGATAGCGGAAGCCAAAATAATCTCATTTTAGCAGAGGTTGTGAAGAGCCTCAACCTACTGACCATAGCACACCTGTAGCCGTATACCATCGAGTGGCTTCACCAAGGAATATATCTCCGTGTCCGCCAGTAGTGTCACCTTCCTTACAACATCAAGCCATTCACAGATGAGGTATTGTGTGATGTTGCTCCTCTTGATGTGTCTAATGTATTATTGGGCCAACCATACTTGTGGAAGCGACATGTTGCGTATGAGTCTAGGCCTCGTTCTATTGTTATTACTTTTGGAAATAAATTGTACAAGATACTAGAGGTAGTACTACCTCCTTCCATCAATTTGACTACTGCAAAACAACGCAGTAAGATTGTTTCCTAAACCAGGAAATTTATTTCATTACACTTTTCCCACAGGGTAGGAAGAATATTATGGCCACAACCTCCAAACAGAGCTCCCTTGTACAATAATAGTAGATGGACAAAGTCATGGACAAATACAAGGACATTTTATCCTCACCCACAAAGACTCCTCTACACGGTCAAGTCAAGCACTCCATTGATCTGACCCCAGGCGCGCTGCAACCTAATGTTGCCATACCTCATGAGACCACATAGACAAAATTTACACATGTACTGTCTGAGGCTAATAAAGCAACCAAATTTATTGAACACATCCAGCATGTCCGCCAGCAGGTCCACGACATCTTAGACAAATCTAATGCCTAGTACAAGCAGTGCCATGATTAGCATCAAGTGCCACACAACTTCAAGGTGGGAAACAAAGTGTGGCTAAATTTGTAGAAGGAGTGCCTTGCTAGATCCCACCGCAAGCTTCGCCTACTCCAATATGGGCCCTACACCATCACCAAGGCAAGTGGCTCACCGAGGACCAAGTTCAGCAGAATTTTTCTCATCTTATGGAGGAACTCAACGCAATGGGGACCATTTCTTCCTAAGGGGGTAGGAATGAACCAGGTGGATATTGTTGGCCACCCACCTATACCACTTGGACCCCCACCATTTTTCATTTCAGTTTTCAGTTTCCACATAGTTTTCTCTTTTTAGCAGTTTTTCGGGCCCTGAACTTCCAAAGCCGTTTTTAGGCCCTAAAACTGAGAGCAACATGGAATTTCCTTTGATGTTGCTCACACCAAAAGTTGTATTCCACGAATATATCTTTCTAATGAGGTATTGAGCGCATCAAACGAAGATCATATGCCAAAGTTACGTCCCCGGGAAGTTGATGTACCAATTTACCCAAACAGGGCCCATAGTTTTGGTGCTTCATCTCTTAGGGTTAGGTTTTTGGATGTTTAGGGTTTTCTATTATTTATCAATAATAAATATGCGTTCGAGCCTCATTGTAACATAGTTCAGAGGCATGTAGCCACCACATCTCTTCTCAGAGATAAACTTACCAACGCCCTAGCTAGTTTATTTCCATTATGTCTGTAAGCATATTTCTGTTATATGATATTAATGAAATGAACTTTTATTTCTGCTTCATCTCTACGTTTATGTTTATTTTTGTATATTATTTCATTCCTGCATAAATCTGAGTCATGATTGGATTGCACAAATGTGGAAATGGGAGGTTCCTCTCAAGATTAAATTCTTCACTTGGTTGGCCATACATAACTGTATACTAACTTGGGAGAACTTGATGAAGTGTGGCTTTCAAAAGCCAGGAAGTTGCTCACTTTGTAGGTTGGCCTCTGAAGATTGTTCTCATCTCTTTCTACTCTTGCCCTTTGCAATGGACATTTAGGAGGAAGTATTTAGGTGCCAAAATATTATCGCTCGTGTGAATTGCTCCTCTATCCTTTCATGCCTAAACTCCTAGTCATCTAGTTAGTGTGCTTATAGAGATTTTCCTCTACACATCATTTGGGGGATTTTGGGTATACACAATGATTTCAATTTTGAGGGCATACAACTTGACATTTAATCCTCCTATCTCTAGATTTTTTCCTATTTCTTGGAGATTGGTCTCTGGTCTCCCAAGACTTATTGCCACTTAGTTTCCTATTTGGATTTGGAGGACAAGTTCCCTATCATATTTTTTGATGGGGCCTCTTCCAAGGGTTGTTGTGGATGTGGGGCTCATATCTGGATCAACTCTTCAGAAGTATGTATTTTTTGCTGGTAAGGAGGGGTTGGTTCCAATTGCAAGGAATAATTGGTTACCCTTTGGGGGGTATTACATTCTGCCCTATGGCTTTCAATCGACACAATTCTTGTTGTCGTAGATGCATTGACAATCATCCAATAGATTCGGGGGCCAATTCTCTGCAGGTTCCATCCTTGACTAACTAGATGCATAACACTAGGTTGCTTCTCCCCTCTTTTGTTGACATATCCTTCCAACATGTTTTTAGAGAGAAAAATTAGATTGCAGATGCTTTGTCCAAGTGTGGCTTCTCCATCTTTATTGGGCTAATATTTTATGAACATGTGGTCCACAACATTGTTCGTGGCGAAGGATTTTTCGAGGTGTAAGCACGCTAGTCTACTTCAGGCTCCACATTTTTGGCAGCACTACATAGGAAGTTCTATTTTGTTTTTATTCCCTTCATATCTGGTTGGTTACCTAGTATTTTTCTGCTTTCTATCCCTTTTTATCTTCTTATTTGTATTCTTTGTTAGGATGTCTTTGGGGAAAATGATGACCTTTTCAATGATTGTTGCTTCTTATGGATCTCTTACTAAGATATTTGAATCATGGTATTATCGATTTTTCTAAATGCTCATCAATAAATGAACTATGTAAAAGTAAACACCTTTATTTTTAATGTTCAGACGTTGTGTTCTTTTCTTCTGGGAAAAAAATTGTAAATTTTAAAAGTTGGAAATAAAATTTTTCATATGTCACCAATCGTGTATTACTTAATATACATGGAGTTTTAGTTTCATCAAATCAATCATTTTAATAATGTGTAACTCATTAGCTTTAAACATATTATTTTTTATGCCCTAAGGCGTTCTTATTTGAAAACAACTTTCCTATGTGTCAATGTGTCCATGTGTGAGCCATTGGATCAAATGTTAGACGATTGAAATGTTTTAGGCCATTATATCCACAAGTAAATAGTTTTTTTTTTTTTTTTTAATGTTCGTTTTTTTTTGTTTTTAATAATTTAGATTCATTTTAGGTGTACAATAGAAATGTTGTAATGTCATGTTTAACATTTTGACTATGTCAAATTGCACAAAAATAAAAATAAAAGTAAATTAAATAAAAAACAAAAATAATAATAAACTATAAAAATAGCCCATGGTATTGACCTTATTTGAAAACAACTTCCCTAGCTGCCAATGTGTCCATGTCTGAGCCATTGGATCAAATGCTAAACAATTGAAATGTTTTAGGCCATTAGATCCACAAGTAAATAGTTTTATAATTTGTTTTTATAATGTTAGTTTTTTTTTTTTTTTTTTTTTTTAAATAAGTTAGATTGATTGTAGGTGTATAGTAGAGATGTTGTAATGTCATGTTTAACATTTTGACTATGTCAAATTACACAAAAATAAAAATAAAAGTAAATTAAATAAAAAACAAAAATAATAATACTATAAAAACAACCCATGGTATTGACCTTATTTGAAAACAACTGCCCTAGCTGCCAATGTGTCCATGTCTGAGCCATTGGATCAAATGCTAGACAATTGAAATGTTTTAGGCCATTAGATCCACAAGTAAATAGTTTTATGATGAAAGCCATCATTGTTTCATATAGGAGAATTTAGTTCTGATAAGAAAATTGTGATACTTTATTAGGCTGTAAAGCGTTTTTATTTGAAAACAACTTTCCTAAACTGCTAGGTGTACTATTGTGCACCACTGATTTTGATGTTAGACTATTAAAATAATATCTACCCTAAGATTAAATAATGTTATTTCTAATCAGTTATAGAATAAAACCGTCTTAGAAATACTCTACTTCACCCTGCCTCAATTTATATGATCACAGCCAGCGGGCGAACTTGCTGGACGATGGGACGACTTGTGTGGTGGGAGCGGAGACGAGAAAGGCCTCACAACCGCCGGAGTTATGAAGAAGGCCATGGGTGTCTAGCCTCCAACCTGATGCTAGTTTAAGATGGGGATCTTCTCTACGAGGAGCCTTCTTGTGCATAGGATTTAGAGAAGAAACTAGAGTTATCGTATCATAGGAAACAAATTGAGAAGAAACTAGAGTTTTCGTATCACAGGAAACAATTATGAAGCTATACTCGATCACCAGTGCTATTGCGCTCTTGCAGTGAACAGGTTGAGCAGTCTTTCTGCTATATGCTCCCCGAGCACTGTAGGACACCATAAATTACGCTACATCTCAATAATGTCTGTTATGCTGCGTTCGTTCAGTGGTCTGTGTGTGGGTTCATCGTTCAATCGCCCTGTTTCTGTTCACTTGTATGGCTATGTTTTGTATGCCGTTTTTGTTTTCTGTTCTAATTTAACACCTGAGAGTAAGAAAGAGCAGAGCAAGAGGATCATTCCCGAATTCCATGTAGTTCGATCTTTAAAGCAAATGAAAACTGGTTAAACACAATCTCCATTCGTCTTTCGAATCAATCGATCAGGTGAGAGATATGCTTTTATTTTGAATTGAAATCTTTAATCACTAAGTTATGATTTGGTTTTAGTATTATTATTTCATTAATTATTTATATATTTTATCAAAATGAATTTCATCTCTATTTCATCTGTGAATAATCCTCTTCATGTTCGAGCTATTTTTTATTGCTTTTTTTTATTTAAAATCATAGAACACATTGTTAGAATTTTTTTTCCTTCAACAGCGAACAAGTTTTTCTTCCATCAAGCTTGTGCCTGCTTAATATTGGATGCGTAATATTGAACGTGAAATCAGTGATATAACCTCTTCCAAACTCAAAACCACCTTCTCCGTTTTTCTTTTTCCAAACTTTCCAAACATCATGTGGCTGTGTAAAATTTAGATGTGAAAACTCGTAATTAAGACTTTTTAAAATTCAAAACCAAATTCCATTCCAAACCTCCCGCATCTGCGAAAACTTGAACGTGAGTGAAACCAGTGGTTTGCTTTTTACGGAATTCAAAATCGCCTTGGCTGATCTTCCTTTTCCAATCCTGTGACACTTACAATCAAAGATTATTTATGAGAAACACGGTATTTTTTGGTAACATACATGATATTTTGCCTTTGCCGTGGATGGTGCAACCTCTTATATTTATTTTATCTGACGTGGGAGGTGGGCCCGGTTAAGAGTCACTACTCTTCCCAGTTCACGGTATTATCGTTTACTCGGACATTCTTACAAAACATATACCAAGTAAAAACTTCACCCAAAGTTCACGAAAAAAAATTAAATGTTGTCATGTAAATTAATACATTTAAATTTAGCAAATGACTCAATCATATAGATATATGTGCACTTTTATTTAAATATTTATATTTAAATTACAATTACATTAGTTTTTTAATATATATGCAACCTCTTATATTTATAATTATTTTATCTGACGTGGGAGGTGGGCCCGGTTAGGATTCACAACTCTTTCCAGTTCACGCTTATTGTTTACTTTTAATCAGATGCTTCTTACAAATCAATATACTAGGTAAAAATTTCACCCAAAGTTTGCGAAAAAAAATAAATGCTATATGGGAAATTAATACATTTAAATTTAGCAAATGAATCAATCATATAGATATATGTGCACTTTATTTAAATATTTATATTTAAATTACAATTACATTAATTTCGTAATATATATATATATATATGCAACTCACTACCCTTTCCGGTTCACGCGTATTATCGTTTACTTTTAATCGGATGCGGACATCAATATAAGAGGTAAAAAGTTCACCCAAAGTTCACGAAAAAAAGTAAATGCTGTCATGCAGATTAATACATTTAAATTTTGCAAATGACTCAATCATATAGATATATGTGCATCTTTATTTAAATATAAATATTTAAATTAAAATTACATTAGTTTATATATATATAGAGAGATCACAATAATATTAATGGTTTCAATGAATTTTGGAAATTTAAATGTTTAAAAATAATTCAAAAACATAATTGGTATTTCTAAATGTTTAGGAACAATTCAAAAATACATTTAATAAACTTATTGATTTTAGGTAATTCATAATAGAAAAAACATGTTATAAATGGTATTTGAATTTAAGTAGGGAAAATATATATTCTAAAATTTTTTATTTAAATTTAAAAAAATTATGATAGAGATTTAATATCATAATGATATTAATTGTTTCAATGAATTTTGGAAATTTAAATGTTTAGAAACAATTCAAAAACATATATATAGGGAGAAAGCATTTCAATGTATTAACCCCCTAACCATTAAACCTCTAATTAAAGATCCCCATATTTTTTAAGTTTTAATCTGGATGCACCCATTAATCATTAACCACTAAACCCTAATTTATTAACACAATACCTCCCCTAACCTACTAACTTAATGACATTTTAACCCACTAATTGAGAAACCCCTAACTCACCAAAGAAGTAAACACATAACCATTACTACATTAGCCTCTAACTAACTAATCAATTAACCCCCTAAGTCACTAACCAAGCACACCCTTAACCATGATAACACTAACACCAACCAACAAACCTATAAAGTGATGAACCCCTAATCCTTAACCACTGACCATTAACCCCCTAACCACTAACCTAGTAGCACAAAAATATTGAAATCAATAACTAATAACCCATAATCCAATTACTTAATAATTATCTAATCACTATTTAACTAAGACTTAAGACACTAACTAATAACTCATGACTCAACAAGCCACTTACCGTTTTAATCACTTACTTAATAACACTCATCACTATCCATTTAATCCCAAACATACTAGCCCATATCCCCCTAACTCTTAACTCATAAGTAACCAATAACCCTATAACCCCAAACTCCGATATACCTAACTCCACTAACTTCAACCTACTAACCACATGCCTTTAATCTACCAATCCTTTAAACCTTAACGTTTCCATTAACCTCATAAATCTAAATTTTATCTAAATAATATTTTTATTTTTTATTTTTTAAAATTACAAAAAATACTCATATCATAGCTTACATTGTCTTAATTTTTATTATATATATATATTATTCAACCACACAAAGTTTGAAAAGTTTGAAAGTGGGGTGAGAAGATAAAACATTTTCCCACCATTTTTTTCAATCTTCTAGTGTTGATTGGGATTGAATACTGGTATTAAGTTAGAAAAATAATAGAATAAGGATAAGGAACACTGTTTTAGTTCCTTTGAACATGGTCTTTCTGTTCATAAATATGTTTGGTTGTATTTGCAAATGAATCAATTGACGGAAAATATGTTAAATTTCGCAGGATGTTTACGAAAACGCAAACAAAACCACTAATTCTCTAAACCAATCTTATACTTAGTTCAAAATCTAAGTGTACCAAGTGCACCTACAATTTCCTATAATATTTTTTAAATAAAATAATTCATAGTTATAACTTAAATATTCAATTAAATCACATAACATATCACATATTTTTTCCTTTATACTACTCTTTCCTATGTTACTGCTTTACAGCGTTTCCTTTGCAACATATGGTGCAATTGCTAGTATTATCCTTTTTTAGTTTTTTAATGATTCAATTAAGACTAACATTTGTATGTTGTCATGAGGAAATTTTTTATTTTTCATGCCAATTACCTTTTATAACTCTAGGAGTTTCTTAATATTGCCTTTGTTTTTAATAAATGGAACTCAATTATATATTTAAAAATATGATTAGGTAAGAGAATTTTAAGATTATCATTTTTAATGATTCAATTAAGACTAACATTTGTATGTTGTCATGAGGAGATTTTTTATTTTTCATTTCAATTACCTTTTATAACTCTAGGAGGTTCTTAATATTGCCTTTGTTTTTAATAAATGGAACACAATTATATATTTAAAAATATGACTAGGTAATAGAATTTTAGGATTATAATTTTTTTTTTGAAGTTGATAATGTGAATTTTTATTTACCTAAAGTTGGCTCCCATGTTCAATACCTCCCCATGGGTTTTGAAGATAATAGGTAATGAAAATTCAACGACATATAAAACAAATAATTTATACATCAAAAAATCAGTTCTTTGGCATTCAATTTTTTATTAATATAGTTGTTTTAATTAGTAGGGAGTACAATAATTTTTTAATCAAATAATAGGAGAAAACATATTCACAATATAATTTATTTGAATAAATAGATGTGTGTAAAATAGTTTAATAAGAAACTAGATTTGTAATTATAAAATATAAAACTATAACTTAAAATTGTGAAATTACTTTGTATTTTTTTGTTTCTTATGTATATAGAGAAAGAATAAACCAAGTTTGGAGTTAAGAAAATAAACCATAACATAAAGAACAATATCTCCTTCCAAAAATGTCTCCATATTAAAATGACATTCACTTTCTTGTATACCAAGACTATTGTTTTTTTTTTTTTTTCTAAATAAGACTAATCTATTAATTTGCACATAATACACATTTGAAGTTTGCCTCTGGAATTGCTATGCTAGCCAATTCCGGAGGGCCAATTCATGTGGTATTCATGTGGAATGTAGTTTATTTAAATGGGGCAATTTAAATTGCATGGATAAAAAACACTATAAAAAAGAAAATAACTATTTATGTATTTAAATATTACATTTTTGCGTCACAATGCTCTCCAACAAAGTATGATAGAAATGTTGTTATGCCATGTTTAACATTTTGACTATGTCAAATTACACAAAAATAAAAATAAAAGTAAATTAAATAAAAAGATTGACATAATGTAATGAACACTTTAACTAGGTTAAAATACAATAAAAAATAAAAATAATAATAAAATATAAAAATAGCCCATGGGTCAGTATCCCATGGTATTCATGGGGAATGTAGTTTATTTAAAGGGGGAAATTAAGATGGCCTAGATCAATCTCAAGAGCCATGTGAGATCAAATGTCTTGATATGAAAAGCTCTTTTAGAGTGAAAAGAGAATTGATCCATCTCATAAATAGTATGGATCTAAACTAATTATTTAATAAAATTATTTTTAAATGTTTATAACCATTATTATTTTAAAATTTTACTTAATAGAATGCATCTAAAATTTCATGCATCCAAATATACATAGTCTTTCTTGTTCTATATTATTTTTGTTACAACTATTCATTTACACAATGATGTATTGACATTCTCAGTTGAAATGGATCCTATTAGATGCACAGTGATGTATTGACATTCTCAATTGAAATGGATCATATTAGATGCATGGTTGTCAGAGACACTAAAAAATTCAAAATAGATATATGTTATGACATCCATATTTTGTACAAACCATCCAAATTTCCCATTTTATACAACAATTTCTAACAATAACCGCTCAATTTACACTCCAGTTTTTGAAACCCCCACCCATGCTGGGGAGATCACACTATAAAATCAAATGTTCCCGTGGAAAATAAAAATAAAATAATAAAATAATAATAAACTATAAAAAAAAAATCATGGTATTGACCCATGGTATTCATGTGGAATGTAGTTTATTTAAAGGGGGCAATTAAGATGGCCTAGATAAATCTTAACTCTTGATCTACCAAGAGCCAAGAGGGATCAAATGTCTTTGTATGCAAACCTCTTTTAGAGTGAAAAGAGAATTGATCCCTCTCATAAATAACATAGATCTAAACTAATTATTTAATAAAATTATTTTTAAATGTTTATAACCATTATTATTTTAAATTTTTACTTAATAAAATGTATCTGAATTTTCATACATCCGAATATACATAGTTTTTCTTGCTCTATATTATTGTTTTTATAACTATTTTATTATTCCAAAAATACATTGTTTTTTTTGTTATATATTATTTATATTACAACTGTTTTATTATTCACGTGTTATTCATGTGTAGTATACCTTAATATATAAAAAAATAAATTAATATTGATTTTTTTAAAATATGTGATTTTTTTTTTAAATTTCCAAATTATTTCAGAGGACATGATCTACCTTGGGAAATAATGATGAATGTTCATAATTCTCATTTCTTAAATAACACTAAATTTACCTTTAATTACTTAACTGTAATAGTTTGTAACTACATATATACTCTTTGAATTTTCTTTTGTTAATGAACATCAAATTTCTTCCGTTCAAAAAAATATATATACATATCCTTAATTACCTAATTTTAGCTAAAAAAATCTTAAATGTTTTTTACTTTATAATCATAAACAATTTTCATATTATATGATGTTCTTCGGGTCTATGCCAATGAGCTCGGGTATGCAACAAACAACGAAGCTGAGTTTCTTGTTGTGAAGGTTGGCCTAGAGATTGCTCACCGGGAACATTATAATCGGCTTGAGATAGAGGGGGATTCTGCTATGGTTACGGGCATCCTTACGAAACTTTTCCATGGCTCACATTGGGATTCTATTGCTAAAAGCTGGAGAACTGCAAGAATTATCCAAGACATACAACATCAAATTCGACATATATACTACCTCGTACCTCTGCATGTTCGGCGTGATGGCAATGAGGCTGCTGATTTTCTTGCCAATTGGGCGAGTCGCCATGCTCATGGCTCTGTGGATGAGTTATGGCGTCGGGAATCACTGCAGGTTATGCCGTCTCTCCAAACTATTTTGACAAAGGATTTGCGTGATGCTTCTTCGCATACTGGTTCTCCGTGTTCGGGTGGTGCTATGCATCGAACTCTGGGCGCCTCCCTGCACACTCGTGGGATTATGTTGTCCCGGAATGTTTACCCCTTCCCTATCATTTGTTCTTTCTTTTCTTTTACTCTTCTGCGCATTGGTGTCTGTAGCGGAGGTGTCGTGAGCCAGGGTTAAGAGATGACAGACTGTTCCTACATTTGGTATGTATTATCTCTGCTATTTCTTCTCACCATGCGCTTGTGGATTTATGCCATAGTCTTTTTAGAAGTGGGAATGGTGGTTTGGAAGATTTTGGTTGGAGGTTTTGCTGCAGCAGCTATATGCTTTTCATTTCCCTGTTACTCTGTTTCTTGGCCTTCTGCTGCATAACTTATTTAGCCTTTTCTCTTGCTGTTGGGGTCTTGTCATCCATCACATGCATGCCTTCATGCTGCAGGGTTTGTTTTATGGCTCTGTTATTTCTTACCCCCTCTGTGTCTGGGAGTTCGATTGGGGTTTTTTGGCTGATTACTGGCGCCTCCTGTATTGGGTTTCTCTTCTCCGTAGTTTGTATGCCCTCATGCAGCTGGGTTCATGTTCTACCTCTGTTGTTGTTTCAACCTATTGGCTTTTCGTATTATGTTGGGGTTTTGCGGATATTTCGCATCGCGGCTCTGTTACACGCGCCATCAGCATAAAGGTTTCTTGGTGCGGTTTCTTGAATTCTCATTGGCGCTACTTTTTTCAGGTTTTCAGTTGGGGTTTCTTCTATGGTGTTTTGTTGCTAGGCTCTGCATCACTGGTTGTTCATCTTATCAATCATTTCCATTGCGCGGGCTCCTGGATCCTCTCTTTCATGCTGCTGCTGAGTATCAGTCTTGTTTTCTCAATGGGTTCTTCTCAGCTGACTACTTTCTTCTTCTCGGTGGAAGTGTTAACAACTCTTTTCATTCCTTTCTCCATGGCTCGCTGTGGTCGAAGGTCAGTTGGTAATTCCAGTGCGCCGGCTTCTGCTGCTCCATCTCGGAAGCGTGGACGTAAACCGCTTGAAGAACACCTGGAGCCTTTGGTTTGTAATTTTTTGCATGACATACCCCCCTCTATTCGTCAACATGTTTTTAATTGGGAATCTGAGTTCTTAGCTCCCTCTTCTGCTCAGACGGATTTTGTTGCTAACGACATGCAGCATGTTGTTCCTGAACCGGGTCATACCAGGGGGCGTAATTCCTTATACCAGCACACTTTTCGCACCTATTGGGTTATTAAGTGCCTTCTTGCTAAGGCCGTTGTCTCAATTCCAGAGCCGAAGTCTAATTCTAAAGTTGAGGTCATGCTTGCTGACATTAACAGGAACATTCAAGAGATCAATTTGTGGCAGCTGCATCAATATACTCGTCTTTCCAGGCTAGAACAGGAGGTTAAAGCTCTTGCTCAGCGCCCTGTTGAGCTCCCTGCTGCTACTGCTACTGCCCCTGCTCCTGTTGATTCTGAAGAGGATTGATTTTCTTTCCTGTTCTTAGTTGCTGCTCTTGGTTTTATGTAGGTTCTTTACTCTTTCTGCTCAGATTTTGGACATCCTTTGGTTCTTGTATTATCTTCAGTATAGGCAGTTAAGACTCTTGTTGCTAAGACTATTTATGTTCTGGATGAACTATTTTGCACTTCGATGGCCTAAATACATGGTTTCCTTCGGGCAGGTTACGGTCTAGCTCTGTATTTTTTTGGCCTTTTGCCCAGCTATAATTAATAGAAAGTCGCAGGTACTACCTTAGCTTACAAAAAAAAAAAAAACTTACTCAACTTTTTAGTTTGAAATTTTAAACAAAGTTTTTCACTACATAATTTTAGCTTTTATAATTTTTTTTTTAAAATTTTTCAATTCCAAACAAAACGTACAAAAGAAAAAATCCATTCAGTCCTTACTATAGATTATAGATTTACAAAATTGACACTATGCAATTAACAATAGAGTAAGTTGAGACAACCCCAAAGGGTTTTTTGTACAAATTTTATCATAACCTTTCCCTCCATCCAAAATATACTGTAGATTCTTTTGAAGAGAGAGTATATTCTACTTTATAACATGATCCACAATCAAATAAAATGGTTACGGATTTCACAAGTTATTAGTTTATAAATTGATCCAAAATCAAATAAAATGGCTAGCGATGTCACAAGTTATCATTAGCATAGTGATGTATTGAGTTCTCAGTTGAAATGATGGCCAGGGACACTAAAAAAATGAAAATACATATTTGTTATGGAATCCATATTTTCGACAAACCATCCAAATTTTCCATCTTATACAACAATTTCTAACAATAACCACTCAATCTACTCTCCAATTTTTTAAACCTCCACCCATGTTGGGGAGATTAAAGTGTAAAATCAAATGTTCTTGTGGTTTTTTTAAAGGGTTCATAAACAAAACAGATAATGAGAAAGTCAATCTTGTGGTATAATAATTGATTTTTGAATCATTGTGACAAACAAAACATCACATTAGCTCACAGAATATATCTAATGCTATAATAATCTAAGATGATAACAAAGTTTTGAATCATGATAACTAGGTGACAACCAAAAATAAGTTGTAGCCACAAGAAAAAAATCACAACAACTCATAGAATATATCCAAGGTTGCAATGAATCGCATACATAGTGATGGACCTCATGGGAATTTTAGTGCACATAAAACACCACCCTAAAAATTCTATACTCTTGATCAATTTAGAATAACCTAAGGTTTCTAGATTGGATGTCGAGGTGGGTGGTACAGTAATTGAGGATGCTTCTTAAAGGGTAAGGGAATTTAGATACTCTATCCTTCCACCAAAGCTATAAAAAGTGAGACTTGTAGATTATAGTTTTTATAAATTGACACTATGTGATTAAGATTAAGCTACAAACATAAGTAATAAGAAGAATGTAGACGAGGGCCATGGTAATTAATGTTATTCTTTGTACTTTTTTATTTAGAATAGTTTTATTTAAAATAGTAATTGTACTTGTAATTTTTTAAATGAATATTGTTAAATGTGTAATTGAGTAAATTGTATTAAATTGATATTATAATTTTTAAGATATTTATTTCAAAATTTCAAATTATGGTGAGTTTTGTTTTATTAAGCTTTACTCTAGATGTGCAGAGAATGAATCTATCTCAAGTCCCAAACAAGATTCGTCTCTCTCTCCTTATTATATCTTGCACCTTGACACTCCTCCTCTCCTCCTCCTTGCACAAATTTAAACTATCAGGCACAAGGTAGTTGTTTTATTTGGACATGTTGCAAGCTCACATAATGTGCGAAGAAGTTTGCTTGCTATATCTTATCAGTTTAGTATTTTTTCAATCAAGAAGAGGCTTCAGAGTTTAAGAATTGTATCTTTCTCTTCCATGTGGAAGAAAAATTTTCCTTTCATTCCTTCACAATGGCTCCTTCTCTACAACGTCTTATTTGTTTTAGGCTACTCTTTCCTATTCTATTGCCTTATGGTGTTTATTTTGCAACATGTGGTGCAATTGCTAGTTTATTTTTAAATGAATGACTTTGGATGGAAACACTATCATAGTGATGACGTTATTATTATGTTTTGTTTGTAATCTTAATAAGGTTATATGACAAAGTATTTCAAAAAATTCAATCCCTTGCATTAAAATTAAAAATCCCCCCCCCCCCTAAATTTTATTTCTGTAGTAGTAGAAGAAACATAATCGATGTATAATGTTAAGAATAGAAAATGCTTTCATGGTCCCAGTTCAAGTTTATGCTATCTGAGTGTGAGATATAATTAGATTGTAGATTCTTAATATGTGATGGAAATGAAAGTTCAAACAATTGACTCGACTTAGTTTATATCATTAAATTTATCTAATATGTTAAAATATACAATAGATATAACAATGAATTCTTATACAAACCTACCTAAAAATTCTGATTCGATATTGAATAATGATATTACTCTACCATTTCACCATTTATCAATCCAAGAGAGATATTTTGTCATCTTTTGTATCGTCATGTGTTTTCCCAACATAATCAATATATACAAAATATGTCCCTGATGATATCGAACAGAGATATGACTAAATATGTCCAATGACCTCACTTTATACAGTGCTTTGTTTTATTATTTCCATGGGAAAATTCCAATAGGAGAATTATCTAATTTCTGTATGTCTTATCATACGTTTTACTGAAAGTAAAGAAAAATAATGTCTTTTTTTTTTAACTATATTGAACTGATGAGATTCTAGGAGTAGGCATCTCTGGAGTTAAAACTGTCCGTTTTGATTTAGGAGTAGGCATTCCTAGAGTGAGAACTAATGTTTCCAGACATTGTCCAAACACAAATTATTAATATTCACTTGTTGGTTGCTGATACTAACTCCATATAAATTTATAATTAAAAAAATATAAACTAAATTTAGACACACTAAAGCCAACCCCAACACCTATATTAGATAGAATAACTTATAAAAAAAGGAAAATACTCAAGGTCTCCACAAATTCTTTATACATAAATGTATGCACTCGGGAAGAATAAGCATATCATGTCTAATATGAAATGTGTATTCGTCACACTTATCAACTTAATTCACACTATCATAATACATTTTTTTTTAGAATGATAATATATTAGAATCAAGAATGGAAATACTAAAAAATTCAAATACATTTACCTTTGAGTGTAAGGTTCAAGTATACATATGATTATAAACATATCACCCATGAATTCAGAGGAAACAAGTCATAAATGTTTAATTAACATGAAAACATATTAAACTGATCACATAAATTCCGGGATCTATTCTACACAATTGTCACATTTATATGGGTGATTACTGTCAATTTATAGTGGTTTGTGTTTAATCGGGGTACAAGTCTTAGTTGTGAAACGTTACACGTAGTACAGGGTGTATTTGTTTTTGTCTGAAAACTTGGCTCTTCACATATCACGACCTGAACTATACACCTTGCGATGTACATCACCATCCACCGAACACCTGGGCTCATGTGGTTTGTTCATTCATTGGCGATATCATATGATGGTGGAGAAACACTGGGTTGGTTTGGTAACCAACTGAACCCTGTTTCGCGTCCAGACCTTCATTCTTTTGTCTGCCGTTAGGGTTTTAGAGATGGTGCTCTGCCATTGTTGCTCTAGGGTTTTTCAGCCTGCGGTCTCAGCTTCTTTACTGGTAAATTATCATCAAATATGATTATGAGTCGAACCAATTACATTTATTTACTATACATTGATTAATTTTAACATAGTAGGGAAATTCCTCTATGTCTCGTAGATAGCTACGATGTCGTGGTTTCTTCTTGTCAGCAGGGTTAGGGAAACTACCCTCCAGTTCGTGTGGGTCTGCAAACTTACTGGTTATTTTTGTTTCCTTTGACCGTAATTAAGATAATGTCACAATCCATTATCAATAACTAGGTCCTCACATTCATTGCATGGTGTCTACTCTTTCCATTTCGAACCGACTTTCCCTAACATGTATTATGTTTGTATTTTTCAAGTTTCTTAAGAGTTTTTCTTTTTTAAAATCGCTTAAGCTCAATTATTAACCCCTTTTTATTTGTATACATGTTTGGTTCGTACACCCATCTCCATAGATCATATTCTATTGGCCTCGACTTACATATGACAACAAATTCACTGGATTTTTTGCATTTCTTATTAGGTTCTACTCGAATCTCTTTTTTCCACATGGGTTTCTCCACAAACCCCTCTTCCTGTTATGGGTTTTTAATTTAGTTCTTTAGAGTTAAATAGCTAGTTAAACCATCCACTAGGGAGTCCTTATAGAACGAGTTTGGTTCATAAATTTCTAGGAGTTATTGTTCTTCTCTGTTGTAGGCAACTACAGTTAAGAATTTGGGCATATATTTACGTGTTTTGATTAGAAAATATTATTCTAAAACTAGGAGCCCACTCATATGGTGAAAATTCCAGAAGCCCCTTTCTTGGGAGACCCAGTTCAACTTCTGGGTATCATTGTAAATATTTGAAAATAAATGAAATCATTTTCTCTCGGTGTTAACTGCTATTTACGTTTTTGTGTTCTAGGTTAAGCATGATTATTGTTTAAATCTTAATACAAGTTTTGCATGTTCGTGGTTATACTGAAAAATTGTTCTTTTCCTTTTTCAAGTGGATTGTTTTCTTCTGGCACTGCTATTATTAATACTTATCACTTTGTTGCACATGAATGGTTACTCTATTTATATTGTTATTAACGGTCTCGAAACTTGGTTGACTGATATTGGTTTAATTCATATCTTTACTCTTTTTTTAGATGAAAGTTAAAATACACGACAAAGAGTGATTATGGGTATTATGGAATCATGCCTTTACCCTAGGGTATACTAATGTATAATTTGTTAAGTTTGTAGCAGTTTCTGGACCGTCTGTAGTGAGTCCCCAACTCGGCTACTAGACTTAACCGAATCCCCGTGATTTCTTTTAACTATTCTTCATTAATTAAATTTGAAATTTTTTTGCTACCAGTCAGTACACAATTTTTATTTAGTATTCAAAACAAGAAAGTATTATTAACTCTACAAATAACTTAGCAAACCCAATAATACATTTCCCAGTTAGCCTGCTTGACCTCTTTATTTTTTTCTAAAGAGAAAACTAAAGAAATATATTGTTCAACGTATTTTGTTTAATGCTGGAAATTAAGCTCTAGTTGTATTTTGGTCATGCATACAATCATTTTGGCATGCACACAACAAATAACCCATAAAATACTTATCTGTTCTATCTCTCAGCAGATTTCACTTAGTAAGACCAACCCCCCAACCACGATCTAGAAATAACGTCCAAAATCTCCCCCAAGCTCCTTTGCTCCAGATAATATTAATTGATTAACCTTTGAGTTATCCATTCTGCATCCTCAAGACCTTACTTAGTCTAGACCAGAATTTTGGTTCCTCAAGATTTTCTTTTGGGGCTTCCATTGGGCTTAAATCCATCTCAAGAATGCCTCGGTACTGGCAGAGTCCCTCCACTTTTACAAGGACCCTTGTAAGGTTTTTATTGTATCCTTCTCTCCTTTCTCTCTCAGTTCCCAAGTAGTTTTCCCAGCCATCCTTGGAAAACAACATTTTTTTCACTAAGAGTTTGCTTTTTCTTCCCTTCTCTAGGGAAAGAGAGAAATGATAATTGTTTTTAACTGTTAGATGTCTGGAGAATTCAGAATTCGTTTTTGGTCTTTTCTTAATTAACAACGTTACAAAAATTTATCATTTATTTAAACACAACATTGTCTTGGTATAAGTTCCCACTAAGTTATTTTCATTGAACCAACATTTAGAGTCATGAAAATTAAAAGTATCATCGACAAAAAAAAGTAAAAGTAAAAGAAATAATAGCAACCCATAGAAACTCATGAATTCGGGGTGTTACATCTTTCCCCCCTTGTGCGAAACATCTTCCTCGATGTTTATTTCAACTCCTTGGAACAAGTCACGGTATGTCTTAAGCATGAAGTCTTCATCTTCCCAAGTGACCTCTTCCGAGCTAAATTGCTTCCACTGCACTTTAACTTGGGTGATAGCTCGCCTCCGTAACATTATTTATCTCCGCTCGATTATGCGTAGAGGGTCGAATAGGAATTCTCCATCTGGTTCAACCTATTCCATAGTCACAATTGAAAATTAGCCATATCACCACATTTTATTTTGAAATTTACATAAGAATATTTATATCGATATATCTTTTTATTTATTTACCTGCACATATTGCCAGTTAATCACATGTCAAGGGTCATATACGTATTTTTTTGATAAAGAAATATGAAAACACATTATGAACCCGAATGTGGTTAGGTAGTGCTAGTTGACATGCTACTAGCTCATTTTTTTATGAAACTTGGAAGGGTATGCAATATTGGGGTGCCAACTCTGCACAACTTCCCCAACGCAAGGTGCTCCTTCGTGGTTTTACTAGAATTAGGGGAATTTAAGGTCTAAAATGGGCCTCCTATGGAAATTATAAAATAATAGTGGAAATAATAAAATAATATTTGATTACATCATCAAATTTTAGAGGGAAAAAAGAAAAAACTACTTTTTCAACTTATCTCCCAAATTTTTTACTCAAATTTCGAGCAGGAGTACTCATTGGATGAAAAATTTAATTCCTCATCCAAGGAGTACCCATATTGCATAATTTCGATGGATGCTACTACACGAAAAATGAGAAATACATAAAAAACATGATTGCAATCACGTTTTTTAATGTATTTCTCATTTTTCGTGTAGCAGGGTCCATCAAAAGTATGAAACATGGGTACTCCTTGGATGAGGAATTAAATTTTGCACCCAATGAGTTCTCCGGCTAGAAATTTGAGTAAAAAATTTGGTAGATAAGTTGAAAATACGAGTTGAAAAAACAGTTTTATTATTTTATTAATTTTTAATCTTTTTACCTTTTTACTTAAAAAATGGTGAATCATCCCCTATGGTTGAGATTATCACCTTCAATCCTATTGGTTATTATAAAGTTTATTTTGGTTGTACATTTTTCTTGGGAGGCCCATTTTAGACCTCAAAATTCCCCTAATGTAGGTAAACATGGTCTCCCACATGGAACTCCTTGAAAGTTCTCTTTTTGTCTGCATATGTTTTTTTCTATCCTAGCCAGCTTTTAGATTTTGACGAACCTTCCTTGCCGCTTGCTCCATTCTAGCTAACATATAAGGTCCTATCATTATTTTTTCCTTAGGACTATTCCAATTAGTGGGTATTTTGCATTACTTCCCATATAGTACCTCAAAAGGACTCATTCCCAAGGATTCATGGTAATTGTTATTAGTGAGGAAAACTCTACTAAGTGGAGATGTTCCTTCCACTTGGTTGGTTGTTGCATCACGTACATCCGGAACATGTCTTCCAAAACATTATTAACATGTTTAGTCTGACCATCAGTTTGAGGGTGGTATGTAGTGTCGAACTGAATTTGTGTGCCTAATCCTGTAAAGAGGACTTTCCAAAAGCTAGAAGTAAATTTTACATCTCTATCAGAGTTTACCACCAGAGGTATATCATGCAATCAGAATGTTTATTTCATAAATATATCTTCTATTTCAACATCCCTAAAGGTAGATTTGACCGGCATAAAATGGGTTGTCCTACTCAATTTGTCAGCCACCACTAAAATGAAATTGTTCTGTCTTTTTTACTTAGGTAATCCTGTAACAAAGTCCAAGGTGATTGTATCCCACTTTCATTCTGGTACTTGTACTGGATGGAGTAGACCAATAGAGTGTTGGTGCTCCACCTTCACCTGTTGGCATTCCAAACACTTCACCAAGTATTCTGTAATGTCCTTCCTCATTCCCGTCCAGAAGTATTATTTCTTTATTGCAGAGAGTAGTTTTTGGTAACTAGGGTGGGAAGCATATGGAATTTTATGAAATTCATCCAACATAAATTGTTTAATAGAGGTATGGTTAGGAACATATATCCTACCTATAAAGGTTAACATATTTTCACTATTTATGTCATATTCAGACTGCTTACTAGAATTTTGTGCCTGCTTGGTCTGCTACCATAAGAATTTGTATTCAAGATATTTACGAGCAGTTGGTTTAATCTACTCCAAAAAAATAGTTTTACTTTAGTGAAAGATATTTCATACACATAGTGTTATTTTCTTCTTAATGCATCAACTGCTCGATTTTCCTTCCCCTTAAGATGCCTTATGTCAAAGTCAAATTCACTTAGGAAAGTAGTACACCTGGATTGGTGAGAATTTAAATTAGGTTGATTAAAAAAACTCGTTAAACTATTATGATCCTTCATCAAAAGAATTTTCTTCCCTAATAAATAGTGTCTCCACATATTTAGCGTGTGAACTACAACAATCAACTCTAAATCGTAAGAAGAATATCACTCCTCATGATCCTTCAACTTATGAGGCTCATAGGCAATCACTTTCCCTTCTTGCATAAATACTCCTCCTACTCTCTCCTCACAAGCATCCGTACATACTATAAAATACTTTTGTGGATCTACTACCTTCAACACAGGAGTTGTGGTAAACACATGTTTTAAGTGTTCGAAACTTTGTTGACACTCAGTTTTCCACTGGAAAGCTTTTCATTTTCTCTAGAGGAAGGTTATATTGTAAGCGATCTTAGAGAACCATTTGATAAAATGACGGTAATAACCACCTAGCCCCATAAAAGATCGAACATCTATAACACTTTTAGGGACATACCATTCCATGATGGTTTTAACCTTTTAAGGATCTACAACTATGCCCTCAGACGAAATAATATGTCCCAAATATTGAATTTGATCTTTGTAGAAATCACATTTGCTATATTTAGCATAAATTTGATTGTTGCACAAGGTTTTCAACATTTTCTTCATATGTTCTTTATGCTCTTCAGATGATGATAGGAATGGAAATGGCTTTCAGTGCATACACACTCCCTAACCGATATTTGTTGTGCCTACAGATCGAAAGAACATAAAGCTTAGGAATAAAAAATTAGTCGATGAACTTTCCATAGATGGGGAAAAGTTCTATGAAGTGGAGTTGCTCATTCATAGAATCCCATGTAAGAAACAAAGGTTCTCCATTCTATGAATTTTATTTGAGAAAGTTAAGCTGATGTCATGACATTCACGAGAGTATTGGGAATATTTTGAGCTCCCAGGCGAAGCTAATAGTAAAATAACATGATTTTAATGGGCATTGAGGATGAATAAATGGATGGTCTCCGCGTTCATATATTTTATGCATTCATCTCTGTGGATGATGGACAAAGATGGAAGCACAAAGTGTCTTGCACTTACAGTCCATGGACAGAGAGGGCCCTAGTAGTTAGGCACTTTTGCTTCCTACTATTCAATTGCATTCACTCAAGTGGGCCACAATCATGATCACCCACCTCGTGAATGGAAACATAATAGCTAAAATTCATTGAATTCATGAAATCTGAGTGACAATACAACTACGATGGCCATCCACTACCCAATTTTTCTTGAACTTACGGTCATGGATGCAGTCACAGGGTTGGGAGAGGTAGGGTTGATGGTGATACTCGATAACTGTTATGCATATTCTTTTGAGGAGATCCTTACTATTTACACTTTTTTAATATATAACTACTTACTTCAGAGGAGTGATATTGACCAACAAAACAACTTAAGTCAGTTTAGTTGGTGGCTGTTGAACGTTGATAGGGACAAAAGTAGGTTGGTGGGTAGGAAGACATTGTAGAGGAAAGTAGTAGGAGGTGATCAAGAGGCGACATTTTTTACCTCTAAAACTTCCAAGACATGGGCTCTTTTTTTTTTTTTTTTTCTCTGGATTCTGCAGGGGATTTGTACATATAATTCATATTATTAACATCTATGATCCCTGCAACAATCGAAAATATTTTTGGGAGAAGGTTGATTCTACTGCGATCCTAGACATGCAGCCGCTGATCGTGGTTGGTGATCTAAATTTCATTTTGGATGCACAGGAATGCTAGGGTAATAAGGCCAAGAAGGACCCATTAGATGATTTCTTTAAACAACTTTTATGGGATATTTCCCCTTCCCCTTTATGCCCAACTTGGAGAAATGGGAGAATTATGGCTAAGGGAATTGGTAAAAGGATCGGCCGGTTCTTTGTTCATTTACTCTTATTCCAAAGATTGAAAAATATTCAGACCTATTTTCCTTTTCTGATGTTTCAGATCACGATGCTATCCTTCTGTAATGGGAGGGGGAGATATGGATTAATTTTGTGCCCTTAAAATTCAATCATATGTGGTTGAATGATCCTGATTTCCGTGATCTGGTCAAACACTCCTGGAATTCCCTTGTTTCGGTAGATATCATTCGACCATCAATATTGATAAAATTTAAATTGAAAAGGTTTAAAAAGGAGGTGAGTGCATGGATTAAGAATAAAAAAATTGAGTTCTCTAAGGAGTCAGCATCCATCGACCAAGATATTTCTTCATTCTTGGATCCATACATCCCTGAATACTTCTCTGATCATGCCAAAAAAGCTATTCTAGACTTGGTAGAGAAGAAAAACAAGATTTTAAGATTGCACGAAGAGGAGTGGTGACTCAAAAGCTAGATTTCTTGGATTAAAGGAGGCCACAAAAATACTAAGTTTTTCCACCGGGCTACAACAAAACGAAATATACCAACACTATTTGGGCAATTATGTAGAAATTTGAATAATAGCTTAATTATTCACCGAGATTATCCTGATTACACACTATTTAAGCTTCATGCATAATACATAACCTCTTCTACAATTGATCATCGATATGCGGAAATAGAAACAGTCGCATGCACACATAAACACAATAGTCAAGCACACATATCAACACAGTATGTAATGGGGAAAGAAATAGCTGACAACCCCCAAATATCTGTATAATATAATGATAGAGAAAATTTAACAATACATAGCACAAAGCTCTCACAGCTCTCAACACTATCTCACATGCTACACACAAAATAGCACGGAAGATGAACAAGTCACAGGTTCAAATCTCCTCCACAAGTCTGCCTGCCTCTACTGCGCAATCCAAGATGAATAATGATGAGATCCAAGTTCGAATCCCACTAGCTTCAACTGTGTAATCCTCATTGGCAATCTCCATCAATGTGTGTGCAAATCTCATGCACAGCCATAGTCATAACTGATAGTAGACTCACCCTTTCACCCACCTCTAACACTGGTCTCCACTGAACTGTCCATGCATTGCAATTAACTGATGTGTTCTTTAGTTGAATTATGAGTTAATAATTAGTGAATTAATTATTAATTAATTCACACCACTCATCACTAGTGTATTTGTCAGTTAGACTAAATACAACTAGTTCAACTAAGTTAAACCGAACACAACTCCACTAACTGTCTCATCAACTCCACCAAACTCTGCCACATGAGTTCTAACTGAAGTCAACCATGCAATAGCTCAACTAACCCTTAGGAAAAGCGTATTTCCTTCTGTCAGCTGCATGTGCCACATCCAAGCATCAAACTGAAGTGCTCCAAGAGGAAAAGATAATTTTTATAGTCTAAATATTATTAAGGGTTAATAATATTTGACTGTTCTATTTTTAGCCCGGCAGTCTAAAAATAGAAACTGCCCAATGTCTAAAAATAGAGGTTCATCTATTTTTACCAAGTCGACCAATCATCCATAAATAGAATCCTGCAACTCATAGACCATGATCCATATGTCTAAAAATAGACATAGTCTAAAAATAGACTTTGCGCCAAAAATAGCCTGTGGACCCACTTAGTGAAGGTGACTTCATTTCACTAAGCTCCATCATCTTGTTGCATTTTCAACAAATTAGAGGTGATGATGGCCGAAATCTTACATCTAGGAAGATATTAGACATGAGGCTTTCCTTTTTTTTTTGGAAATAATTTAGGGATCCGGTGTAGAGCGACATTGAAGAGAAAATGGAATTAGTGAATCTATTTCCAAGAATGGCCAATAAGGAAGATTTAGTGGCAATGGATGCCTCTATTAGAGAAAATGAGATCTTACAAACTATGAAATATATAGCAAAGGATAAGAGCCCGAGGCTCGATGGCTAGCCCGTTTAACTCTTTCTCTTCTTCTTTGATCTTATGGGGCCATAACTCATCCAAATGGCATAAGAATCTAGAATCTGCAAGCATATATAAGGTGCTACTGACACAAATTTCCTTGCTCTCATTCCTAAAAATATGAACTCTCTTTCATTTAAGGATTATAGACCCATCTCCTTATGTAATTTTGTTTACAAAATAAGTTCTAAACTTCTAGCTAACATAACAATGAAGATTTTATCCCCGCTTATTACTATGGAGAAATTTGGTTTCTTGGCTCACAGGAGTATTCAAGGTGTGTTGGAAATTGCACAAGAGTGCATCCACTCCATTAAATCTAGGAAATTGAAGGCATGCTTGATCAAAGTTGACCTTATTCGAGCCTATGATAGGGTTGAAATGGAATTTCTCCGGATGATCATTTACAAAATTGGCTTTCTACACATCCATGTCAAATGGATTATGGCTTGCGTATCATCGACATCAATGGTTGCGCTAATCAATAGGGAGCCCACTAACTTCTTCAAAATTCATAGAGGGCTCAGACAAGGATGTGCCCTGTCTCCTCTTCTCTTAATCCTGGTGATCGATGCTCTTAGTAGAATGATTAAAGCCAAAAAGAAGTCTGGGGAAATTATGGGCTGCAAGATCACAAGGAATAATTCCCCAACACACCTCATGTTTGTGGATGATGTCCTATGTGTAGGGGAAGCAAAAAAAGTAGAATTGTAGACTTATTTCTAGGTCTCCTCGTAGTTCGACAAAGCTTACAACCTCATAATTAAAAATACAAATCAAAGAATATTTCTAATGTTGGGGCTTCAGAGGACATCATTCAGATCACTGCCAAGTTTGGGATTAAAATTCACTCGTTATTTGATGGCTTTCAATATTTGGGCTTCAACTTAAAGCCTTGCAAATACGAGATCTTGGATTGGTCATGGCTTATTAAAAAAATTGAAAAATATTGATTGCCTCAGATCAAAAATGGTTCACTCTTGGAGGCAAGGTCACACTAGTGAAGGTTGTTATTCAAGGAATTTCGGTATATTGGATGCATTTAATCCACATGTCACATGCTATCATTAATCCAGTAGATGCCATCATTGCGAGATTCCTCTCCTATGGGGTTGTCAACAACAAAAAATTTCATCTCATCAAACTTGAGTCTATCTCAAGGCCTTTTCAGATGGGTGGGTGGGGAATTTAGGACTCCAAAATATTTGACTTAGCTCTTTTGGCAAGTCTTCAACACTAAGGGACTATGGAAAGGAATTATTTTTCCTAAATATATCCGGGCAACCAATCTGGAAGACTTGATCGATGTAGGGGCACCTTCTCATTCAAGGTCATATTTCATTTGGTGTAGCTTAATCGTTGTGCGCCCCTGGTTTTGTTCCAATCTGCACTCGAAGGTGGGTGATGGGACTAAGGTACTCATTCGTGTGGGTGCGATGAAGGGTTTCGCTGGAAACCATATTCAGATTGTTCCCTTAGTTCAAAGTCTCAACAAACTTGACTATAATTCATTGAAAAACCTTGGTAGTAGATGATTTTCTTTGCTTTCTTCAATTTCTTAGCCCCATGCATGGGAGATTGGATTGTCGAGGCATTTCCTCGCTGAATGAGAACTTTGTCGTTGTTAATTGTTCAAAGATAGTATCTCCTTGTCCTAAAAATAGGACAGGATTGTCTGGGACGACCATGTGGCTAAAGAATGCATTTATGCCAAGGAAGCTTACTCTTATATCTCCATGAACATAATTACTAATCTTGTCACTAATAGGTCTGCACAAATGGGGAAATGGGAGGTTCCTCTCAAGCTTAAATGCTTCACTTGGTTGATCATACATAACCATATACTAACTTGGGAGAACTTGATGAAGCATGTCTTTCAAGGGTTGTAAAAATGCTTACTTTTTAGGCTGGCCTCTGAAGATTGTTTTGATCTCTTTTTACTCTTCCCCTTTGCGATGGCCATTTAGGAGGAAGTCTTTAGGTCCCTAAAGATTATCACTCTTGTGAATCTCTCCTCTATCCTTTCATGCCTAAACTCCTCTTCAGCTAGTCAAAGTGCTTATAGAGCTTTGCATCTGTACATCATTTGGGGGATTTGAGGTATTCACAATGATTTCATTTTTTAGGGCAGATGACTTGACATTCAATCTTCTTGTCTTCGTATAATTTCATATTTCTTGGAGATTGGTCCTTGGTCTCCCATGACTCATTCTCTTAGTTTCCTATCTGGACTTGGAGGACAAGTTCCCTATCAGACTTTTTGATGGGGCCTATTCCGAGGGTCGTCGTGGATGTGGGGCTTATATCTGGATCAACCCTTCAGAAGCGTATAGTTTTTGCTGGTATGGAGGAGTTGGTTCCAATTGTAGGGAAGAATTGGTTGCCTTTTGGGGGGGTATTATAGTTTTCCCTCTGGCTTGCAATCGCCAAGATTCTTGTTTTTGGAGATGCATTGACAATCATCCAATGGATTCAGGGGGAAAATTTCTCGAGGTTCCCTCCTTGGTCAATTGGATGGAGAACACTAGGTTTCTTCTCCCCTCTTTTGTTGACGTCTCCTTCCAACATGTTTTTAGAGAGAAAAATTAGATTGCAGATGTTTTGTCCAAGCGCGTCTTCTCCATCTTTCTTGGGATAATATTTTATGAACATGTGGTTCACAACAATATTCATGGCGAAGGTTTTTTCGAGGTGTAAGCATGTTGGTGTCCTTTTTTATCTTCCTATTTGTATTCCTTGTTAGGTTGTCTCTGGGAAAGTGATGACCTTTTCATTGATTGTTACTTCTTATGGCTCTAGTACTAATCTAATTGAATCATGGTATCATCTATTTTGAGAAATGGTTACCAAGAAATAAACTATATAAATCTAAAGGCCTTTATTTTTAATGAAGACCCTATTATTATATATATATATATATATATATATATATATATATATTTGTGATAACAATTTTCATGTCACTGATTACATATATTAATTAATAGATATGGAGTTTCAGCTTGATCAAATCATTCAAGGATCACTTGGTTCAAGGATAATGATCTAAATTATGTATGTCTATCATAAGTTTTACTGAAAGTAATGTTTTTATTTATTTTTTAACTATACTGAACTGATGAGATTCTAGGAGTAGCGTCTCTGAAGTGAAAACTATCCGTTGTGATTTAGGAGTTGGTATTCCTGGAGAGAGAGCTAATGTTTCCAAACATTGTTCAGACACAAATTATTAATATTGACTTGCTGGCTGCTCATACTAACTTAAAAAAAGGAAAATGTTTCTGCACTGGAAACAATTTCTTTATATATAAATTTCTGCACATCATGTGCGATTTGAAATGTGTATTATGTTCCAGAAGACATTCGGATGCAGCTTCCCTGAAAGGGAGTGAACTGAATGGCCCTCGAAAGGATGGAAATATTGGGCAAATACATGCGGTTGAGATATAGATTGGAGGGTCTTTTCAAATTTTGGAGAATCATAAAAGTTGAAATGGTCAGTTTCAACTATTTATTTTACTTTATATTTACAATCACGATAATATTTAACTTGAATCCAGCGAAAACAATTTTGCTGGAGTGCGAGCTGGACCTTCAACATCAATTATTACGGGATAAGCTATTGGTTCTACTCCATACACATTTGCATTTACTTATTCTTTATATAACGCAATGGTCACCTATGTTGCTTATATCACTGTCTCCCTCTCGTCAGTTCTTTCGGCGGACGTGATTTGGCCCGTAAAACGTAGTGTATATATATATATATATATATTATAATTAATTTTTAATTTAAATATATTTTTAATTTATATATATATATATATATATATATATATATATATTATAATTAATTTTTAATTTAAATATAATATATATTAAAATATTATAAAAATAAAATATGAGATAATTTAAATATATTTTTTTACTTATTTGATTTTGAAATAAAAATAATAAAATTTTATGTTAAATTGTTTTTCTTGAATTTAATTTATATTGAATTATATTAATTTTATCTTATTTTTATGTTATATTTATATTTTTGTGTATATTATTTTTTATAAATAATTAATAATTAAAATATTAATTTTATTAATTACTTTTAATATAATAAAATATTTTCCAAAATTAAAGGAATATTGGTTTTTTTCATTAAATAAAATGTCCTAAATATAATCCACTATTCACCATAAGCCAAATTAAAGAATATATTGAATATTCATTCATATTTTTATTAATGATGTTTTTATTTGGTTACTTAAATTTTAGCATTTTTCTAGGTGTAGTTTAATTTATAGATCAAATGGTTTAGTTTCTTAGAGTGTTGAATCTATTAATGCATTCAAATATATATTTTAAACAATAAAAAATCACAATCTTGCTTGAAATAGGGTTGCCAATTTTTTTGTGAACAAGACTATTTTGTCTATAAGTTACACTATGTATTTTTTCTTGTATTTAACACTCATAATGATTATTCAAGTCAATTAAAAACTAATGTAATATTTTTATAATTTTTTACATTTATACTTCCTAAAACATTTACAGTAAATATGGTGAATTTAAGTAAAAAATCGCTAAGAATGTTAGGAAGACAAGTCAAGAAAAGATTTAAGCAATGAGGGGCAAAAAATATTAAAAAATATATATAGACACCAATCAAGTATAAAGATTATCCTTCTTTTCAACCCTTAATTTATGAATGTTGATCAATCTCTAAAATTTTGAAATGTTGAGAATTGTAAGGAATGGATCATTAATATGCAAGAAGAATATAATTATATTATGAAAAAGAATATGATTCTATTGTGAAAATTGACATTGGAACTAGCTAAATTACCTAAAAATAAAATTCCTATAACCCTAGATGGGGTGTTAGAAGAGAAAGATGGTGGAATGCAGGCTACCACCATCCCACTTGGCCATTCAACAGATGGACTTGGCGTCCCATCCCCCTAGTTGTCATACAATCCTCATTGATCGAGATACACCCACTCCCTGTGCCATGTATTACCAAATGTGCCTCGCCATCCTCATCCTTGTCTAATCCATCTCACTTTCCCTGACACCACATAGGGCGTTAACTGACTCCTCCAAAGCAATTACATTTACCACCTATGTAATGGAAATTCAATACAAATTTTTGGTCAATGACCTCGTGTTATGAAACCAACTCCAAAAATAGAAGAAAAGAGAGATCAACACCTTTGAAATCAACCGCTTTGAGGGGGAAACCTCCTTTACATTACATAAATGAAAATTCTTGGATGGTACAAATGAAAAAACCTTCTTTCTATATATAAGAGTCCATGGGGTCACAATATAATCCTAGACGGCCTAGCAATAATAATGTAAGGGTTCAATAATAACAATATGGGGTTATAGGGGTACAACAATAAAAATAAGGGGGCTACACTAACAACAATAAGCGACTACACTAGTAATATAGGGACCTAACATGCCCCTGTCATTCAAAAAAGTGTTGTCCTCAACGCTTGAGTAGCTTTGGATGCTTATGTATGAAATTCTCATCCTCCCATGTAGAATCTTCAGTGGGTAAGTTCTTCCCCTTGATGAGATACTCTGAAATTGATCGATTTCATAACTGTCAAGTTCTTGTTTCCGTGACTGCTTCAGGTTCCAATATGATTTTTCCTTCCTCATCAAGTTTTGACAATATTGTTTGAACTAGAGTTTGTCACCTATAACCTTCTTTAAGCATGAAACATGGAAAACTGGATGCACTCGAGAAGAAGCGAGAAGCTCCAATTTTTATGCCATAGTACCAATATTTTGCAACACCTTGTAAGGACCATAGTACTTTGGCCATAATTTATTATCCTTCTTAGCTTGCTTGAGTGACATTTTTTTGTATCGTTGTAGCCGTAAAAATACCCAGTCTCCTACATCAAAACTTCTTTCGCTACGATGTTGATCTGCCTGCTGTTTCATTCGATTTTGTGTCAAATTTAGGTTATTTTTTAAGAGTTGGAGAACTTTTTGTTGATGCTCGATGTGATCCTCCACTGCTTGAATCTTGAAATTTTCTCTTAAAGATGATGTGATGGATGGTGGATGATATCCATAAAGTGTCATAAATGGGGTAATTTTTTTTCCAGTATGAAAGGAAGTGTTATACCACCATTTAGCTAGAGGTAACCACCTGACCCATTGTGTTTTTTTATCAGATAGAAAACAACGAAGATATCCTTCCAAACATTTGTTCACTATCTCAGTTTTCCCATCGGATTGAGGATGATAAGATGAGATATGAGCTAGTTGAGTACCCAAACAAGAAAATAATTCCATCCAAAAATTTCTAGTAAAAATGGGATCTCTGTCGCTTATATTAATCTTTGGGTTTCCATGTTGCTTTTGAATTGTTTCCATAAATGCAGTAGAAACTGTACTTGCTTTAAATGGATGAGATAATGCAAAAAAGTGTGCATACTTGGTAAGTCTATCAACTACCACCATGATCAGAGAATCTTTCCTTCAGACTTAGGTAAACCTGTGATAAAATCCATTGAAATCTCCTCCCAATGTTGACTTCGAATGGATAAAGGCTATAGAAGACCCGAGGTCTTAATTGTCTCAACTTTATTTTGCTAGAAAACCACACATTCCACCACAAACTTTTGAATATCAGATTTAAGGCCATCCCAAAAAAAATATTTCTTCATTGTGTAGTAAGTTTTTAAAAATCCTGAGTGTCCTCCTAAGGGAGAAGTGTGTAATTCCAAAAGAATATTTTGTTTTAGTTGGGAATTCTTACAAATATATAAGCGATATGTGTACCTTAAGGAATCATTTTTCCAACTAAATGTATCAAATGTACTAGGTTCTCGCTGCAACTTTTGAATGAGTGTCCACACTTCTTCGTCCTTCTTTCATTCAGCCCATGCTTTGGTTATCCAATCTGGTTGGATAATAGAAATGGTACAAAGCAATGCTTCCACTTCTTCATCCTTTCTTGAAAGTGCATCTGCAACAACATTTAACTTCCCTTTTTTGTAGATGATTTCAAAGTCATAACCCAACATCTTTGTGACCCATTTTTCCTGCTCTTCTGAAGATATTCTTTGTTCCAAAAAGTATTTAAGACTATCGTGATCAGTTTTTACCTTAGAGTGTCTTCCCATTAGGTAAGGTCGCCATTTCTTTAGTGCATGTAGTATTGCCAACATTTCCTTCTCATAAATAGTTTTCTGTAAATACTTTCCTTTGATTGGATGGATTTCAAAAGCAATGGGTCTTCCTTCTTGCATTAAAACAACACCAATTCCATTTCCCGAGGCATCACATTACACAATAAAAGTTTTTGTGAAGTATGGCATAGTTAAGACCGGTGCTAGGCACATTACCTCTTTAAGATGTTTAAAGGCCTTAGTGCTTCCAGAGTCCATGAAAATGCATCTTTCTTCAATAATGTTGTTAGAGGTGCTGTTATTCTCCCATAATTCTTAACAAACTTGTAAATACCTTCTTAACTCGAGAAATCCTCGCAATTTCTTTATGGTTGTGGGGACTTTCCATTCCTTAATGGATTTAATTTTTTTAGGGTCTACCTCAACACCCTTATGAGATACAATATGACCCAGATATTCTACCTCTTGTACTCCAAAGAAACATTTGGAGGTTTTTGCATATAATTGTTTCTTCTCCAATAGTTTGAGCACCCTGTCAACATGTTGAATATGATCCTTCCAAGACCTGTTGTAGATTAGTATATCATTAAAACATACTAACAAAAATTTTCTAAGGAAGGGTTTGAAAATGGAATTCATCAACCCTTGAAATGTATAAGGTGCATTGGTAAGGCCAAAAGGAATGACCAAAAATTCATAATGACCCTCATGAGTTCGAAATTTTGTTTTCGAAATATCTTCAGTCTTCATTCTAATTTGATGATATCATGAATGAAGATAAAACTTGGTAAAATAAATTGCTCCATATAATTCATCCAATAATTCATCAATCACATGAATGGGAAATTTATCTTTAATAGTGATCTTATTGAGCTCCCTATAATCCAGACACATGCGCCATGATCCATCCTTCTTGTGCATCGATACTACTGGAGCAAAGAAATAACTTTTACTCGATTTAAATTATACCAGCGTCTAACAATTTTGCAATCATATGTTCAATTCACTCTTTTGAACATAAGGATATCTATAAGGCCTGATGTTTGGAGGAACACTTCCTGGAATCAAATGAATAGCGTGATCATGATCACAAATAGGTGGGAGTCCTTTGGGAGTTTCAAACACCTTAGAATGATTGTCCAAGACTTTTTGGAGATCTGGAGAAATAGATGATTTTGATGTTGGAACTTCTAGTGAGCATAATTGTGCAATTACGCCTCATTTTTATTTCTTCATAAGCTTTGTCTTGACATTATAGATTATTATATTTCCGGACTTCCCTGCAATACCCCGTAATTCAACTTCTTTTCCTTCCGAAATTTTTTTTTCAAGAAAAGTTCTTGAAAATTAAAAGCTACCGTCCCCAAAGATTGTAACCATTGTACTCCTAGTACAACATCAACATCTCCGATTGGAATGGAAAGAATTTGTAAGATTCCAAACAATAAATTTTTTTATGGATCTAAAAAATATTAGTGTTCTCATTTAATATAATCTTTCATCAAGAACCAGAACACAAGAAATGTAGCCATTTATTTATATTATTATTCACTGAATGTAAAATACATGCCCAGACCATAAAATCCTAGAAATGGCATGCACAACTGCTTGACGATGACAAATATAAGAAATTGAAGCCCACTTGTGAATCCTGGATGGATCCACCACATAAACATCACCACGGGGTTTTCGTCCCGAGGTCAATAATTGAACTGGCCAAGCCAGGTTCTCAACCCAAACATAATAAGATAGATAATCCAGAATGCCCTAAATCCCTAGCTTCTCTCCCCTTTTATAGGCTTGATGGGTCAATACCAACAAGAAATACAATGGGTCAATACCATGGGAAAATACCACGGTAAGTACCATGGATTGATTCTATCCACTTTGACTGGATCAAGAAAGGGAATATTACAAATCCTCCCGCCCAAAGATTGCTTGTCCTCAAGTGATCCACTTCTATCCACAACAGAAGAATTTGTACATTGATACCAAGATCCCATACAATCCGATGTACCCTCCATGTTGAATGGTCCTGAATGGATCCTTTGATACCTGGATCCAAAACAATCCTTTGACCAATCCTTTCCTCAATGGATTCTCCTAGATCCCAATACCACCTAAATCCTGGGACCTGTGGGTTATGGTACCATTTCAAATCTCCATCGCTGCCCGCACCAAATGGTCCAAACTGTAATTTTTCCTTGGCTATGGGTATCCTCCAAATAATCAACCCATCTATAGAATACCAAATCATAATCTCTCACCAATCCATACTTGGGAAAGAATGAATATCTGCAAATATACTATGTTGATGTTGTTCGATGCTCAATTCATGCTACTCTACTTGGTTACCAAACATGATGTATTTGGAGAACTCTGCCCTGCTCTTCTCAATGTATACAGGTGGGTTGTTGGTGTTGCAAGCCTTATCTATGTATTCCTATAGAGCGCTACTATGCGACTCCCAATTGTACTCCTCATCCGGCCTTGTGAGGGACTTGAGTTGTTCCTCAATACTAGAAAGCTTGGTCGATGATTTGGCACATTTCTCTATGAGTTCCTCAATTTTTCTGTTCTCCTGTAAGATAGTGTCTCAGACTGTCCAAACTCTTTGCTTCAACAACATAAGATCTATCTTGAAATGCATGATCCTTTCCTGAAAATACATGATCCTCTCCTCATTTGATTCTCCTTCGGTGTATTTATCCTGGACCTCTTCACATGTGAGGATCAGTTGTCCTTCCTCTCTGGCTGTCAAACATGGATGTACTGGTGGAGTGTTGTCTATACCTGATTGCCCATACTCTTTATGGATGTCCTTTTTTGTATTTATAGATTCAACTACCACATCATTAGGAGGAATTGCATCTTTCCTTTTGTCATGTACTTTGTCAAGCTGACTGCTCAGCTTGTCTTGCAAGTTTCTTTGAAGAGCATGGTGTTTCTGCTCACCATTTGTACTTGACTGCTCAGATCCTTCATAGGTCCTCTCTTGAAAACCAACGAACCCATCAATGGATGAATTTCCATGATCTGAAGAAGTCTCTAATTTTTCTATCCTTGTTGCCTCCTTATTATCTGGACATGAATGGTCAAGTGCCCAAACTCCCTTGCATACAAAGCATAAGCCTTTCCTCCTTAGTTCATTCTTACTGTCTCCACAAATCTTTGTTAGTTATTCCTTGGTTAACTTCTTTCTAAGTAGTTTGATGCTCTGTTTGATCAACCCCTCAGCTAGTTCATAAGCAGCAGGTGATGCAATTAGCTCCTTCCTCCAAATGGCCAACAATTTGGATTTCAATTGTTCACAGATGGCCCTATCTTCTCCTAGGATCGGAGACATGATCTTTTGCATGTCTGTTTTGATGAAGTTTCGATGAGATGTTGTAATTCCATTGCAGAAGTATTGGAACATCTGAAGGATTAAATCATCACACTCTAGATCCAGCATAAGCATACCAAATCTGAATTTCACCATGCGTTCCAAAATTTTGTGCTTCTGGAAAAAAGTAAGAATGGTGGTGTTGTCCAACCCTTGGAGTGCTTCTACCATTACCTGAAAAGTCCTCCTCATGATGTCATCATTGTAGGGCAATAGCGGTGCTGTTAAGGCTATGATTTTACTGAGACAAGAAGTGACAGTGAGTCTAACATTTTCACAAGAATGCTCCAAGAACCTAGGTTGTATCAAAGCAAGCATGGATGGCTTCAAGGCCCAACTTGAACCTTCCCATTTGATTTTTCTATCAAGCTCAAAGCCATATTTAATGTGTCTAGCTGTAGGAGAACATCTTTTGACTTTGTACCCAGTAATTTGGATCCAAGTTCGAAGAGACACTTGCTTGTTACATCTTCCTTCCAGATATCTTTTGACTGCTGAAGGATAACATGGACCTTTCGAGAGAAAGGCCTGTTGCTCTGCTCTTGCTTCTAATTTGTATGTTGTTGCCATATTTGATCCACAGAAGTATTGTAGCCCAGAGAATCGACTGATATATCATTATGTTGATTCTTGTGGCATTTCCAAAAATAAAATGACGACATTGGCATCAATGGATCTCAATACTTACCTAATGAGAACCTGGGAATGATCCTTGTCTAGCAATAATTTTCCAGCCTTTCAACAATGACCATATTTGCAAGAAAGATATGAATCTTCCATACACATGAATAAATATCATGGGTACATTTATTCATAAGAGGCTATATACAAGCTATAAATGATTTTGTCAATCATGCCTTCAAATATTTTCACAAATTTAACCCACGGACTTATAAATGATTTTCCCTTCACTTATTTCTCCCAATAAAATAATTTACTGAAAAATAAAAATCCGACTAGGGTGATAAATATCACCGAAGTGAAAAATGCTGGCTAGGGTGAAAATTAAATTTCATCGAAGTTCCTTGCATAAAACTCTCAGGCTGGCAGGATGCACAACTATGATACCACTGTAATATTCCAAACAATAAATTTTTTTATGGATCTAAAACATATTAGTGTTCTCATTTAATATAATCTTTCATCAAGAACCATAACACAAGAAATGCAGCCATTTATTTATATTATTATTCACTGAAAGTAAAATAGATGCCAAGACCATAAAATCCTACAAATGGCATGCACAGCTGCTTGACAATGACAAATATAAGAAATTGAAGCCCACTTGTGAATCCTGGATGGATCCACCACATAAACATCACCGCGGGGTTTTCATCCCGGGATCAATAATTGAACTGGCCAAGCCAGGTTCTCAACCCAAACATAATAAGGTAGATAATCCAGAATGCCCTAAATCCCTAGCTTCTCTCCCCTTTTATAGGCTTGATGGGTCAATACCAACAATAAATACCATGGGTCAATACAAGAAATACCATGGGTCAATACCATGGGTCAATACCAACAAGAAATACCATGGGTCAATACCATGGGAAAATACCACAGTAAGTACCATGGATTGATTCTATCCACTTTGACTGGATCAAGAAAGGGAATATTACAGAATTGGACTATTCAATACATATTCCCCCATGGTTAGCTTGATATTATGGCATTTTCCAGAGCAATTTATAGTTCCTCCATTTGGAACCATAACTTGGCATTCTGGTGCTGCGTATAGGAAGCAATTCAATTCCTTGGCTACCTTACAATGAATAAAATTATGGGTACTACACGAGTCAATCAACACTATTACCTTTTTCTCCTTGATATGTCCTTCTATCTTGAGAGTTTGAGGAGTGGTAATTCTTGCCAATGCATTACAGGACATGGTCAGACTCATTTCTTCTTTCTCTAGGGTTGGTTCTTGGTGTATATCCTCTTATTTTGAAGTTTCTTATTCATTTTATTCCTCCTCTTCACAATATATGTAAAATAAATTCTTCTCAGCACACTTATGACCTTTAGTGTATTTTCTATCACAACTGTAGCAAAGCCCTTTTGCTCTTTTTTCTTCCAATTTTTGTGGTGTCAACCTTGTAGGTTGTGGAATTCTAGGTTTAGCAACACTTCCATATTTATAGATGTGAGTGGTAGGATTCCTTGTTGCCATAATTTTACATTCATTTTTTCTTGCCAACCTGGATGACTTCTCCAATGAATCAGGTTTCCAAAGGTGAACCTCATGTTGGATGTTATCCTTTAAAGTCCCTATGAAGACATCAATCCTGTATTCCTCTGGAATATCAGTTGCCCTTATATTCAATTTTTGGAAGTCCTCAATGTTCTCCACCATTGTACCCTTTTGTTTGAGATTTATCAATTGGCTAAAGAAGGAATTTCTCTTTGTAACCTCATAATGTGCTATCATTTCCTCTGTAAAAATTGACCGAGCGACAATTTTTTATGAGAGAAAAGCCATCGATACCATACAAATGTATTTTGTTCTAAATGTAAAGTTTCAATGCATACCTTTTGCGTGTTTTGCACATTATGATGATCAAAATATTGCTCCATCTATAGTATCCATGCTACGGGATCCTTGCCATCAAAATTCCCCATATCCATCTTTGGAATATGGTGGGTCTTACATCCAACATTAGAGTTTATGAAATTGTGATTAACATTTATTTTGTTCTCATCATGAGTTTCTTGTACTACCTTTTCGCCATTAGGAATAATTTCTTGTATCAAATTTGTCAAACCTTCCTTCAAACCTTCCATGTCCGCTTTTAGATCATTCTTCATGTCTTCCATGTTAGCTTCCATGTCATCCATCTTAGCTTCCATGCCATTCTTCAAGCATCCAACTTAGCTTCCACGCCTTTCTTCAAACCATCCATATTAGCTTCCACGAATTTCTTCAAGCCATCCATCTTAGCTTCCACGCCATTCTTCAAAACTTCCATTTCATTTTTTGTTGCTCTTTGCGAGAGTGAAATTTGATGCACTTGCTCTTGTAATTTTGATATATCATGTTGCACTTCTTCCTCTTCATGAGTCATAGTAGAGAATTCTGAAGGCTTAATGGGTGTTGAATTATTTCTAAGGGGTATTTTAGAACCCAATACTGATATCTATGCTTTAATATGCCCTTGGAAACACTTCAAACTGATTTTTCAGACAAGAATTATGCAATTGAAAAAAAAATACACACCTTTTTCTTGCTTTTGAGGAGCTCAATATTGAAACTGATATATCTCTGTAATTTCGGATCCCCAAGAATTGATATTCGGTCCTGTCGTATCATTCTGAATCTTCTTTCCAATGCCACAAGCCTGACCTAATTTGGATTCTTCAAGGAAAAGTTATGCCCAATCTCCCACAATGACATAATTATGGACTAGTTCAGTAAAGCAAACTTGTACGGCGTGCCACGTGTCACTGTTTCCTCCTTCGGCTCTGAAATTAATACACAAGAAACAACAATCCGTGTACTTTCAGCCACTTGTTACATAATTCAAATCCGATGCTTAGAGAGAGATTTATGAGGATTTTCCCATGGTCACCGCTTTGAGATGAAATTTGGGAGCCTGAAAAAGCCCTAACTTCCACAGATCATATCTCCGAAAATATTGCAAACCAAGATCTGAAATTGTTACATGATGTTCCTCAGGATTTCATCTTCGTGTGGTAAAAATTTCAGCTTCTAAACCTTCGTAGAAATTTTTTTACAGGGAAAATTCCATGATGACTTCTTTGGAGCATTGAAACCCTAGAATCCAAAGCTCTGATACCAAATGTTATGAAACTAGCTTTAAAAGTAGAAGAAAAGAAAGATTAATGCCTTAGAAATCAACCACTTCGAAGGGGCAACCTCCTTTACATTACATAAATGACAATTCTTGGATGATACAAATGACAAAACCTCCTTTCTATATATGGAGTCCATGGGGTCACAATATAATCCTAGCCGACCTAACAATAATAATGTAAGGGCACAATAATAACAATATGGGGGTTACAGGGGTACAAAAATAACAATAAGGGGGCTACACTAACAACAATAGGGGATTACACTAGTAATATAGTGACCTAACACCTCGACCTCTAGTCTTATGCATCTCCTTCAAAGTCTATCAAACACCTCTCATAGGCATAGGGACTACTTTTCACCATAGGAAATGGCATGCCAAGGGTGTTTCTCCCTCATAGTGCCCCTATTTTTTCCAAACTTGAACCTTAATACTACCTTCAGATTGCTAGGGATCAAATATAGAAAGGATATTTTCCTAGCCAGCAAGTCCCAATCCATAGTCACGAATTTTTCTAGTCTTACTAGTAGTTGGCATCCTGACATTTTCCATACAAAAATTCCTGGTCAATTGGAAGCTATTGCATGCAGTTGGACTTTCATAATTGTTGTGTAGCACCACAATGAATGATGGTACTCTTTGTCAAGAAAGTTCGACTCTCCTTCCTATGGATTTAATTGTCTATACTACTATCAAAATTGAACTTAGATGTAAAACAATAATTTTGAGTTGATAGGAATTTTGTTTTATGGAGTATATTTGTATTGCCTTCAAAACATGAGATTACATAGTTAAGTAGAATTTTTAAACTGGTTTGTCACTAGGAAGGCAAGACACTATCCAAAAGCACACTGTTCTAAGAGAGATTAAAGACAAAAAGTTTTCAAAGAGTTCAAAATCAAACATGCATATACTAATGTTTGGCCTTTCAAGGCCATGAAACCAAATGAAACTGTCTGAAAACTGGACAACTAGAGACATAATAGAAAGGGGAACTAGGAGGTAGGATCCGAGTCTTTAGTTGCAACCTGGATTTCCTCCTAATTGCTACATGGATAACAATAAGTACTGGGGTAATGCCAACATGCTTCTCTATTCCCAGATATCAAATATTGATGGAAGCAAGCAAAGGCTAAATTCACAAAAGAAATGATTATATTACTACTACACATTTGCATGTATAGATGAAAGGAATACTATGAGACATAATTTCATGTGTTTTTAAGTAGAATTGAGACTTAAAGCACGGGAAAATCCTTATATTTTATATTTCATAAAAGAAATCAAAACACATTTCCACTAATTCAAAAAACCATAACTATCCACCATCCAGAACACAGGAATTACCTTATATCAATGCATTACATTCATTCTTATTTTCAAAACTTTTATCATAACTAAATAGCACCATTAAAACTAAAATCTGAACTTCTATAACTTTCAAAATATATAAAGTAATATAAGAACAAATTAAGAAAAAAATAAAGAAAATCATAATTTCCAATAAAAGATATATGAACAAATATAAAAAGAAATCAAGAAAAAAGTCAAAAGAAAATTAGAATTTCTAATTCAAGAGGATTAAATCCCTATGTTCATGCGCATATAATACCCCTTCATCCAGGCTAACCATTTTTTTTTGATGTGTATATGAAAAAAAGAAATATACTCAAATATGACCACTAAAATGTTCTTTTCTAACCTGTTTATATATGCATGTAGTTCTTTTCCACTTTAACAATTAAGAGATCCATCTGGCTGTTTGTGTAGTTTTGTGAACTTTCCTATTTCATGTATATGATCAAATAAATGTTTGCTAATTTCATTAAACTTCGATTATTGTATGTAATTCATAATTTAAGTGTCTTGTTAGATTTGTATATCACAACTAGCATTATGTATCCTAGTTTGTTAAAAAAGTACGTACCTAGTTACCTAGTTGAGATATGGTTTTAACGGATCTGTAAATCCGTTTTTTTTAACTTTTATAAAGTTGTTGTTCAATCGAATTGAAAATTGTAACTATGTGATTGGTTAATTAAGTTAATGTCACCCAAAAAATCCTTTTCATATGATATGATATCTGTGACCCTCAAAGAATTTCATATGATATGATGTCCGTGACCCTCACCTTACAGATAATGAAAGTGTGGCTTTTCACGCAAGTGCATCAAATCTTAGGAAATAAATTATTTAAATCACTATGCAAAGGTCACTTCGAATTCTTACATTGCACCTCCCATAAAATCATGGTAAGCACGGGCACTTTTTATTGGCATAAAATCATGGTAAGCAAGACTTTCTAAAGTGCGGAGTCTTGTGTTGTCCAAAAGCACGGGCACTCTTTTATTGGACTTTTAACTGTTTTGTTTTGCTTTGGTGTTTTTCTTTTTCAATTAAAATTGTTTGAAATTTGATTTAAAAAAATTAAATAATAAAGTTGTAAATTTTATTTAATTTAAATATTAATTTTTTTAATTAAAAAGCAATTTAATTGAAAAAACATAAAATTTAATCATTCCAAAGAAAAAATCTAAAATTTCAATGCTTAAAATATTAAATTAGCATTTGCACTTATAGGTACAAAGGAATGCTAATTAGAGTGGGGATGTGGAAAGTAGTAATCAAATGAAATTTAGATAATTGGTTTTTAGAAAGAAAATAAGGGAATATAGCTTCTTAAATTGTCCATAGTACACTTATAATGGAAGGTAAGGCAACACGACATAAGGACAAGATATTTATCGACAAAAGTTTTTTTGAATATCTCTCTCAAATAATCCAAACTAAAAAATTACCAATATTGCAGAAGTTCGGTTCATGAATACCATTTTTTACCTAGTTGTCTTGCTTCCATAATATTAAGAATCACTCAATGACCAAGTATTATCAAAGAATTTTTTTTATCATGCCTAGAAAGTGTGAAAAGATTTAAGCTAAAATCATTTAGAGACCAAAACAATAATAATATTGCATTGAAAAAAATAGACTTAGATAATCTAACTTGTAAAAATGAAATCGTTTATAATTAAATAGTGAGTAGAATACAATATGAGATCCAGATATTTCAATAACAAATTAAGAACATGCCTCATTTTCTATGAAAAAAATTCCCACATAAATTATCATAATCAATAAAGATGGGGAATAACTTCATTAATAATTTGTAATCATTATTTGATGAAAAAATCTTAACTCTTTTCACCCGACAGACACTTGGAGTTAGTCTCCTAGCCGAGCCTTTCGAGCATCCTGGAGACAATCCCTCTATCCTCTGAGTGACTACATAAACTACATGTGTAGTGTCAAATTTTTTGTCGAACACTAGTAGTTGAACACAAGATAATGATTGCTATAAAGATTCAGCAGAACAAAATCTATTCGAAACGTAACTGAGACAATAATATTCAACGTAATGCTACTGTTGGAACTTGAAATATCTACATGTCAATAATGGAAAATTTGTTACATAAATTCTTGAAGATACTGTACAAACATAACAAAAGACACAAAACTTCTATTAAACCTGGAATGTTGATAACATTCCAAAAAATAAACTAGAAAATGTTTACAGATAATTGATTAAACATATTAATGACAAAGAGAATATAACTGTTGCATGCTATGAAAAAAAATGTGTCAATAGATGTACATATATGCGTACATCTTAAAACAAACTGCCAAGGGCAAATATTTTCCTGTAAAAAGGGAATTTCTCTCAGTCTATTAAAATAAAACTCGACAAGACTAGAATAGACCCTTTAAAAAAAAATTTGTTTATCCGAAAATCATCTTAGAGAACCCTCAGTTCCAGGTACCAAGCCCCTTAAAATTACAAACCCTAAATTGTTATACTGTCCCAAAAAGGAGCATATCCTTTTTGACAGACATGAGAGAAAACACTACCGTACATGTGAGATGGAATGTAAAAAACTTAGTATGGTCTCTCTAAGCCCTAAACTAGTATGGAATCCATAATAACACAAGTCGGTACCTTCAAATGGAAGACAAGGGCTAATTAGTGTATTGAAAATTTTAAAAATAAGGAAGAGAAGTGATGAAATAACAAGACAAATTGAGGAAATAACCCACCTGAACAAAAGTAAAACCCCATCCACACAATTCTTTGCAAACCTGCAACACATAGGGAGTCGTATTAACATCATGTAAGTCAAATACTAGTTAAAAGATAATACCACAATCTTGGTTGAAGAGTACAAGGTTACCTGCAGATAGATGGTCACACCTAGACTCCATATCCAATCCTTCAGTAGCATGTGATGTGGTGGGGATTTGAGTTCCTATTTCAGGAAGAAGACACTATTTAATTAAAGGTGTGATAAGAAATTCTTTCAATTGAGGCATAAAAGCAGAACAAAGCTATTACCTACGAGTATAAGACTATCATAACTTTTGTGGCAGCCACATTTAGATCATGGAACAGTTAAACACCCCATCCTTCTGAGAAACCCTCTTAGTAATGACCATAAAAACCTTTGTGGAAAACACCAAACCCTAACCATATGCAGAGTGAAACCCTCACAGCAGTCGAGAAAAATGAGCTCTTAAGGGCGCGCTAATGAGGAGGTAGTTACCATTAAAATCCAACTCTCATTTTCCACCGTTAATCCACCAGCTTGGGCAGAGGACCGTATATCTAAATCCAATCCCAAGGACCTTGTTGCCATGTCTAGGAAAGAAAATTGGTCTCCTGAAAATTACCAACCCAACTAGGGTACGGGAAACCATATTTGAAGAATATAACAACAGTTAGGTGCCAACTATAGTGTTGTAATCAAACACAAGATGAAATTCATAAGGTTGAAAAACATTGTTATATAATATGATACTCATGGCCTACATCATAAAAGAGCTATTCCCGAATCTCAACTTTCTTCAATAAAAACTATATACGTTACCTTTTTTTTATTTGCAACAAATTTCCTTTGTTGTTATTGTTTTGGTAGTTTTTTTTGGTATTATTATTATTGTTAAGGTGTCTAGGGAATGTGAAAAGTGGTATCAAAGCCAGGTTACAATTTTGTGACCTATCTAGGTAGATAAGGGAATAAAAAAAGTTGTTGTGTTAATAGAGTGAAAGAAAAGAGACATAATGAGGAGAGTTGGGCCTACACCAGTAAGACCAACAATAGGCATTGAACCAATACCATTTTCAGGAACAAACCCTAAGATGTGGGTGAAACCAGGGGAAGAATCACGGAATACTAATGTTGCAATATTGGAAACAATACAAGAATTGAAGAATGAAATGGCTAGGTTGAGAGCTGATAAGGAGAAAATAATGCAAGAACAAGAGAAAATTATGAAAATCCTTTCAGGCAAAAAAAACCATCGACATCCTGCTCTGAGCCTAGATCATGAAAACATACATGACAAGGAGGTGATAACATAGAATCAGAAGGACACCAAGGGAAATAGGAAGAGGAATCTGATAATGTGTCAGATCATAAGGGGCCTAATATACATAAAATTGTATTACAAGGAGACTTTAAAAAAATTAAACCTATGACATTTGATGTTGAAAAGGAGGAGAATTATGAAGCTTGGCTCATAAACATGAATAAGCATTTTCAAATCTATGAATACAACCATAATCTAGAATCTCGCCTTGAAATTTATCAGTTGCAAGGCAAGGCCACCTTATGGTGGGAAGAAGTAAAAACAGTGTGGGGAATTGATGAACAGGAAGTAACCTACAAAAAATTGTTGAAATTATTTAAGGAAAAATACCTAACTGAATGATTCTATAATGAAAAAGCAAAGGAATTTCACGGTATGTGGTTGGGAAAACTTTCTATGGACGAATTTATAACAAAATTTACATCCTTGTTGCAATATGTTCCTTACATCCATGAGGAAAAAGAGAAAGTTCAATGATTTATCGGTAGCTTACCTTTATTCATGAAGAAAAATTTGGAATTTGACAACGTGAAAACTATGGACGAAGTTATTAGAAAAGCACGAATATGTTACCAACAAATGCAACAAAAGGGGGATGGAAGCAAAAAGTGGATTGAGAAGAAAGGGCTTAAAAGTTCACAGTGTGCTAAAGGGGGGGGGGGGGGGGGGGAGTTTTCAAAGGCTCTTACAAGAATCAGTAAAACAAATACGAAGGAAGGACTCAACAAAAGTATAAGTTCCAAAGTGAGTTAAAATCCATTGACCAACCTAATAAATCTGAGCTAGAATATGCAGTTAGATTACCATTGCAGTGTTGGGGATGTGGGGGACCACATTGTGTCAAAAATTTCCGTTACCAAAAAAGAACAAAACAAGTAGCATAGATTTATGAAGCATCCATGGTAGGGGAATTTGCAAGGAACTTGCCCATTATCAATGCTACACTGGAGGATCACCAGGATAAGTACCAACCGACCATGGTGGAGTTTGAAGGTAATATGTTCAACCAAAATGTGTCCATTTTAATTGATCCAGGGACTAGTTAAGTCCTAAGATAGTAGAAAATTTTGATTTTCAACCACCAAATTTAAAAATTTGTGGATGGTAAAACTAGCTACAGGGCCTAAAAGAAGGGTGCTGGCTAAGGTTGATAATGATCCTGTAGATGTGGCATGACAACCAATAATAAAAAACTTAAATGTTTTACCCCTAGGATCTTATGGCATTTTAATTGGCATGGACTCATTGGAAAAACACTAGTATCTCATAAACTGTGAAGACAAAACAATTAGTTATTTAAACGATGAGGGTATGAGGCAAGATTTTCAAGGAGTGAAAATACCCCTGAAATTAATACTCGTCACAACCTCTTAGTTGGAGAAATGTATTAGGAAGGGGTGTCAAATTTATGCAGTACAAGTGGGGTATACAAAATCTAATGAAAACACTGCCACCCTATAGAATTTTCCTATAGTGTTGGATTTTATTGATGTCTTCCTGGAAAATATCCCTGGACTGCCTCCTAAAAGGGACATAGATTTTACCATTGAACTTGTTCCAGGAGATGGTCTCGTATCAAGAGCACCCTATTGTATGGGTGTCCCCAAACTGACTGAACTTAAAATTCAATTACAAGAATTACTTGACAAAAAATACATTCACCCAAGTGTGTCGCCTTGGGGAGCTCCAATATTGTTTGTGAAGAAGAAAGATGTTACCCTGTGGTTGTGTATCGACTACAGGAAACTAAATAAACTAACAGTCGAGAATAAATACCCTTTACCCCTTATTGATGATTTATTTGATCAGGTAAATGGGGCTACAATATTCTCTAAAATTGACCTTCTTTTGGGGTATCATCAAATAAGAATTAAGGAAGAGGATATATATAAAACAAGTTTCAAAACTCTCTATGGGCATTATGAATTTGTAGCATTTCCCTTTGTATTAACTAACTCCCCAACAACATTTATGTGTCTCATGAATAGTATATTTCATCAATATTTAAATAAATTTGTATTAATATTTACATATGACATACTTGTCTATTCGCGAAACATGGAGGAGCATAAAAGGAATATGCAAATTGTTTTGCAAACCTTAATGGAGCATCAATTGTATGAAAAATACAACAAGTGTGAATTATACAAAGAAAAAATCCAATATTTAGGACATGTTATCACTAAATATGGAATCGTTGTACACTCCGAAAAGATAAAACTCTAACGTAATGACTTGTCCCTAAGAATGGAACTAATACAAGATATTTTATGGGACTTTCCAGGTATTATAGGCGGTTTATTGTGTTGAGAAATCCAAGGAGTTGGTAGTTAAACGATTTCTCTCATTAAGAAATTATCTTGTGATGTTTACATTATTATTAGATGTTCTTTTAATTTATCTTTATTATCATCAAGACTATTTCCAAACAATAAATAGAAGAGTACATGATGTAGGCACATTGCCAGAGAAAAACCCCACTATTTGGGGAAAACCTAGTCAAAATTCTTGCTTCAACAGATTCAAGATGAGATGCCCAAGACCCTTACAAACTAGACTAGAGACTCCTCCATCAAGTCATCTTTGTACCATAAGGAATCATTTTTCCAACTAAATGTATCAGATGTACTAGGATCTTTCTGCAACTTTTGAATGAGTGTCCACACTTCTTCGTCCTTCTTCCATTCATCCCTTGCTTTGGTTATCCAATCTGGTTGGATAATAGAAATGGCACAAAGCAATGCTTCCACCTCTTCATTATTTCTTGAGAGTGCATCCGCAACAACATTTAGCTTCCCTTTTTTGTAGATTATTTCGAAGTCATAACCCAACATCTTTGTGACCCATTTTTGCTGCTCTTTTGAAGATAGTCTTTGTTCCAAAAAGTGTTTAAGACTATCATGATCAATTTTTACCTTGAAGTGTCTTCCCATTAGGTAAGGTCGCCATTTATTTAGTGCACGCAGTATTGCTAATATTTCCTTCTCATAAATAGATTTCTGTAAATACTTTCCTTTGATTGGACGACTTTCAAAAGCAATGGGTCTTCCTTCTTGCATTAAAAAAGTACCAATTCCATTTCCTGAGGCATCACATTCCACAATAAAGGTTTTTGTGAAGTCTGGCGTAGCTAAGACCGGTGCTAGGCACATTGCCTCTTTAAGATGTTCAAAGGCCTTAATTGCTTCAGGAGCACATGAAAATGCATCTTTCTTCAATAATGTTGTTAGAGGTGCTGCTATTCTCCCATAATTTGAAAAAAACTTGCGATAATACCCTGTTAACCCGAGAAATCCTCGCAATTTCTTTATGGTTGTGGGGACTTTCCATTCCTTAATGGATTTAATTTTGTTAGGGTCTACCTTAACACCCTCATGAGATACAATATGACCTAGATATTCCACCTCTTGTACTCCAAAGAAACATTTGGATGTTTTTGCATACAATTGTTTCTCCTACAATAGTTTGAGCACCCTGTCAACATGTTGAACATGATCCTTCCAAGACCTGCTGTAGATTAGTATATCATCAAAAAATACTAGAAATTTTTTTCTAAGGAAGGGTTTGAAAATGGAATTCATCAATCCTTGAAATGTAGAAGGTGCATTGGTAAGGCCAAAAGGCATGACCAAAAATTCATAATGACCCTCATGAGTTCGAAATGCTGTTTTTGGAATATCTTCAGTCTTCATTCTAATTTGATGATATCCTGAACGAAGATTAAACTTGGTAAAATAAATTGCTCCATGTAATTCCTCCAATAATTCATCAATCACAAGAACGGGAAATTTTTCTTTAATGGTGAGCTTATTGAGCTCCCTATAATCTAGACACATGCGCCATGACCCATCCTTCTTATGTACCAATACTACAGGAGCAGAGAAAGAACTTTGACTAGGTTGAATTATACCAGCCTCTAACATTTCTGCAATCATACATTCAATTTCCCTCTTTTGGACATAAGGATATCTATAAGGCCTTATGTTTGGAGGAACACTTCCGGGAATCAAATGAATAGCATGATCATGATCATGAATAGGTGGGAGTCCTTTGGGAATTTCAAACACCTTGGAATGATTGTTCAAGACTTTTCGCAGATCTGTAGAAATACATGATTTTGATGTTGGAAGTTCTAGTGAGCATAATTGTGCAATTACGCCTCTTTTTTCTTTCTTTAGAAGCTTTGTCATGACATTAGAGCTTATTATATTTCCTGGCTTCCCTGCAATAACCCGTAATTCAACTTCCTTACCTTCTGAAATTTTTTTCAAGAAAAGTTCTTAAAAATTAAAAGCTACCGTCCCCAAAGATTGTAACCATTGTACTCCTAGTACAACAATAGCACCTCCCATAGGAATCGAAAGCATTGGAATATTTAATACATATTCCCCAATGGCTAGCTTGATATTATGGCATTTTCCAGAGCAATTTATAGTTCCTCCATTTGCAACCATCACTTGAAATTCTGGTGCTGGGTATAGGAAACAATCCAATTCCTTGGCTATCTTACAATGAATAAAATTATGGGTACTACCTGAATCAATCAACATTATTACCTTTTTCTTCTTGATATGTCCTTCTATATTAAGAGTTTGAGGAGTGGTAATTCCTACCAATGCATTACATGATATGGTCAGACTCATTTCTTCCTCTTCTAGGGTTGGTTCCTGGTGTATACCCTCTTCTTTTGAAAATTCTTGTTCATTTTCTTCTTCCTCTTCACAATCTATGTAAAATAATTTCTTCTCAGCACACTTATGATCTTTAGTGTATTTTCTATCATAACTGTAGCAAAGCCCTTTTTCTCTTTTTTCTTCCAATTGTTGTGGTGTCAACCTTGTAGGTTGTGAAAATCTAGGAGTAGCAACACTTCCCTCTTTATAGAAGTGAGTGGTAGGCTTCCTTGTCGCCATAATTTTACATTCTATTTTTCTTGCCATCCTGAATGCCTTCTCCAATGAATCAGGTTTCAAAACATGAACTTCATGTTAGATGTTATCCTTTAAAGTACCTATGAAGAGATCAATCATGTGTTCCTTTGGAATATCAGTTACCCTTATATTCAATTTTTGGAAGTCCTCAATGTGCTCCCCCACTGGAAACTTTTGTTTGAGATTTATCAATTGGCTAAAGAAGGTGTTGCTCTTTGTATCCTCATAATGTGCTACCATTTCCTCCATAAAAATTGACCAAGAGACAATTTTTTTACAGGAGCAAAGCCATCGATACCATACAAATGTATTTCGTTCTAAATGTAAAGTTGCGATGCGTACCTTTTGTGTGTTTTGCACATTAATGAGATCAAAATATTGCTCCATCTGTAGTATCCATGTTACAGGATCCTTTCCATCAAATTTCCTCATATCCATTTTTGGAATATGGTGGTTCTTCCTTCCAACATTAGAGTTTATGAAATCATGGTTAACATTTATTTTGTTCTCATCATGAGTTTCATCTACTATCTTTTTCACCATTAGGAAAAATTTCTTGTATCAACTTTTTCAAACCTTCCATGTCTGATTTTAGATCCTTCTTCATGTTTTCCATTTTTTCATCGATCTTAGCTTCCATGTCATCAATCTTAGATTCTATGCCAGCTTCCATGCCATCCATATTAGCTTCCATGCCATCCATGCCATTCTTAAAACCATCCATCTTAGATTCCACGCCTTTCTTCAAACCATCCATCTTAGTTTCCACGCCTTTCTTCAAAACTTCCATGTCATTTTTTGTTGCTTTTTGCGAGAGTGAAAATTGTTGCACTTGCTCTTGTAATTTTGATATGTCATGTTGCCATTCTTCGTCTTCATGAGTCATAGTAGAGCCTTCTAAAGGCTTAATAGGTGTTGAATTATTTTTAGGGGCCATTTTAGAATCCAATACTGATATATATTCTACAATATGCCCTTGGAATCAATTCAACTTGATTCTTAAAACAAGACTTATGCAATTCAGAAGAAAAAAATACACACCTTTTACTTGCTTTTGAGGAGCTCGATATTGAAATTGAATTATCTCTATAATTGTGGGTCCTCAATATCTAAAATTCAGCCCTGTAGTAGCCCTCTGAAGCTTCTTTCAAATTCCATAGTTCTGATCTGATTTGGATTCTTCAAGACAAATTTATGTCTAATCTCCCACAATGACCCAATTATGGACTAGTTTAGTAGAGCGAACTTGTACGACTTGCCACATGTCACTGTTCCCTCCTTTGGCTCTTAAATTGATAGACAGAAAACTACAGTCCGTGTACTTGCGGTCACTTTTTACAACATTCCAATCCGATGCTCGGAGAGAGAGTTATGAAGATTTTCCCATGATCACCACTTTGAGATGAAATTTAGAAGCCTGAAAAAGCCCTAACTTCCACAAATCATATCTCCGCCAATATTGTGAACCAAGATTTGAAATTTTGTGACGATGTTCCTCAGGATTTCAGCTTCGCACTCTAAAAATTTCAGCTTCTGAAACTTCGTAAAAAACAGTTTATAGCGAAAATTTCACGATGCCCTGTTTAGGTTAAATTCAAGAGGTTGCAAAATAACCTACCTTCCATAGATCATATCTCTGAAAATATTGCGAACCAAGCTCTAAATTTTTTGACGATGTTCCTCAAGATTTTGGCTTCGCACCCAAAAAATTTCAGCTTCTGAACATTCGTAGAAAAAAAGTTATAGCGAAAATTCCACGATGACCTGTTTGGAGCAGTGAAACCCTAGAATCCCAAAGCTCTGATACCACATGTTGTGAAACTGGCTCCAAAAATAGAAGAAAAGAGATATCAATTCCTTATAAATAAGCCACTTCGAGGGGGCAACCTCCAATACATTACATTAATGAACAATTCTTGGATGATACAAATTACAAAACCTCCTTTCTATATATAGGAGTCCATGGGGCCACAATGTAATCCTAGCTGACCTAACAATAATAATTTAAGGGCACAATAATAACAATATGGGGGTTACAGGGGTACAATAATAACAATAAGGGGGTTACACTAACAAGAATAAGGGACTATACTAGTAATATAGGGACCTAACATAATCCGAGTTCTGTGATGTCCGAACTACAAAGATAATCCGAACTTCTGTGATTACAATTTGAGCAAAGGTTAGACTCCCCTATATAGTTGTTCATCCATAGAAATGAGCCGACATGACTTATATGAAGATATGTATCCATTATATTATGCCGAAATGAAAATATTGAGGGAAACTGACTTGTAGATAACTTACTTGAGGCCGAATTGAAGAATTTGTTGGGGAGGATGACTAGAAGGAGGAGTCCAAACATTAAATTTACTTTGACTCAATCCTATAGCCTTCAATGGAGGCTTGACCTATAAAAATTGACCCAACCATGAAACCCATGATTTAATAAGTCAATTAAAATATTAATAAATAATTTTTGACAAATATATTACATTTGACTCAAGTACAATAATGAAGACCAAACCTAGTTACATTCTTCAACACTCCCTCTTCACTAGGGAAGAATTCATATAGTCAAAGAGGTACATGGAAGATCTCACTTTATCTATGAAGAAATTTAGGCACCGCAATGCCATGTACTAGATTCCTGACTAGGGAAATCTATCCATTTCGTCTCTCAACATTTTAGGCATTGCAATTCCACGGACTAGATTCCTGACTAGGGAAATATATCCATTTGGTCCCTCAACAATTTAGGCACCACAATGCTAAGGAATATATTCCTGACTAAGACAATCTATCTGAGTGGGACTAATATGGACTAAATATTTCGACCTGTATAGGTACCATCAGACTTAGTTACTAACCATCAACCCAGGGAACTAGGTGCGCATCCACTCGATGCCACCCACCCTACCAGACATCAATACAAAGTGTCGACCCGATGTCCTTCCAGGAAATGCTTCACTAACAAAGCATCAACAACAAATCTCTCCCGATCAAACTGCTTTGTAACCAACATTCTTATCAAACCTTCGAGAGATTCACCTATACAAACACAACCCCAATCAATAATATACTTTCACATGTGCTTGAACAAACACAAACCTCCAGGGTCTTTCAAGAAACATGATGTTGCTTCTCCACATAGTAGGACTATCAACTGAACATTTGATAGAATATTACTCAATCATATACTTTCCTTTCCTACTTGACATGCAACAACATATTCTTCAATCGAATCCTGCTTTCCTTCTTACAACAACACCCGAACCAAGAATTATCAAATCATGACTATGATTCTTACTCATGGCCTTCACTAATACTTGCAGTCATTATTCCTGGTCTAGTGCATGACATATTAAGTACAGAACCATAACCATCCCTTCTTCTTTTATCCACACTCCCTATTAATCTAGGGAGATCAACTTCTTCCTTCGGTGTTGGAGCATATTCCGTGGCTTCCATCCTTCTCATCATGCCTAACATATTGTCTTCTCTCACAGACATCTTTACCAACTTGAATATGATGTACCTACATAGCTTAGACAACAAGTACAACCAGATTTATAGAAGCATGGAGTTAGTCACAAAGAAATATTATAGTTGCGGAAGCATAAAATATAATCATTAGGAGACTATACTTCAATACTTCAACTTCTAGCCCATGTTTGTTACAAACCCTAAATCACATCTACAACTCAATCAAGATGACATAGGATCAGTTCTGTCATATAGCGATCCTTAGAAATAAGTCAAAGGAAAAGAACAATATCTAATAAATTTTAGAAGTCACATATATTAGAATTCCCACTAGGATTTTATGTAAACCCTATATTTTATACATGAACTATAAAAATCAAACACAACTTAATCAACAATAGTAGCTTCTACTGGGGTTTGATATAAACCCTAGATTTCCCATCATCATCCTAGAAATTCAAGCTTTGACTAAGGCTTGTTTCCAAACCCTAGGAACCATTAGTAATTTGGTAAAAACACATTTATAACAGAATACCATCATGCATGCATATCATATGTCAGAAAATATTAGACATATACTGACTTAGACTAAGCTAGGGTTTCAACCAAACAAACACATACCTAGGGTTGCATTCCTAGGACTTCAAGTACATAAAAGGGATTTTGCTTACATACCTAACCAGAACCTAGGGTTTCGGTTCATAACAAAGAAAACCCTAATTACCAAAATTTCAAAGGTTTGGGATTTCAGATAGTATCATTTCATCCCTAACAAGTTAGATTTTTCATGATCATACCAAAACCCCAAACATGACATCATCAATATAATAACAAATTCTTCATCAATAACCCCAAGTAGGTTTAGGGTTTCACACATTATTAGCATACCCTTAGGTTAGGGTTTTCCAGAGAACCTTTTAGGGATCCTTTATACAGAAAGTTAGAGATATAAAGTGGGTAGATTCATCATATGGTGAATCATACCAAACAAGAATATTTTAAGATTCAAGAGAGCTAGACATAACAATGTTAGTAGTATAATGTAGATCTCAAAATAAGATAAAGACAATTTTATAAGATGTATAAACTAAGACATAGCTGGAGATGTTCCTTGACAAACCTGATAAAGATTTCTTGAAGTGTTAACTTTGTACTAAGCCATCATCTTTTATACCTAAAGTACATACTTACAAGCACAACATGTGATACCAAGGACATCATTTAATTTCTTAAGATAGATCTTTTATATTATCATCGAGGATGGACTCCTAAGATAAGTTGTTCATTATTTCAATAAAAAATATGACCTTTTATTTGACATCCTAGATTATTTGTAAACTCTAGAAAACAATTATTAAGGTTCTAATATGTATGATATCGAGGGAGTACTATATTTATCCTAGTATAGTTATAAACAAGGATCATATTAACCATTAGAGATAATATGAATTTTAATGCTTATGAACATACATACCTTGTGAATTTCATTCCTATGATTTTACACCTTATTTACAATTTTTGACAATACCTACTTTATTTAACTTAAGTTGGTCCCTTGTGATTATATTTGAATCCTTGATATACCTTATTAAGAGCACTGTACTGATGTCACTTTGATGGATTTTAACTGAGGTCACTGAAATGGCACTCAAATTGTGATACTAAAGTAGCACCAAATAACCTTGTAATATAACTGAAGTTGTTGTTACTGTGTAGGTACTGGACTGTGGTAGTGTCAAACTCTAATGAGACCCTTGATAAAATCGAACTATAGTAGCATATGACTCCTGTGATGTAATTGAACTATAATAGCATCATCATTCTGAAAAATGATCTGAAACTTTCTCACTTTAATTTAATCTAGATCTTTCCTTTGAAGTCCTCCAAACTTATCCGAACTTGATCTGAACTAACATCTTTTTTTTACTATGATTTTTACCAAGTGCTTAAGATGAACCTAGCTCTCTGAAAGATGTCTTGATAAGGAATGACCTAGCTCACTATATTCTTAGGAGATGGCCTTCTAATTCTATGAACCTTTCACTATTATCTTCAACTGCCTTTGATCGTGACCTTAGCTCTGAAACCATGTTGATAAATCCAAGGAGTTGGTAGGTAAACAATTTCTCTCATTAAAATATTATCCTTTGATGTTTACGTTATTATTAGATTTTTTTTCAATTTATATTTATTATCATCAATACTAACGCCAAACAATAAATAGAAGAGTACACAAGATGTAGGCACACTTCCAGGAAAAAAACCCCACTCTTTAGGGAAAACCCATTGAAAATTATTCCTTTAGTAGATTCAAGATGAGACAGCCAAGACCCTTAAAAACTAGACTAGAGACTCCTCCATAATGTCATCCTAAGTTTATTCCTTTCACTGTGTCTGCATACCAATGTTTATGTCACTGTGTGAGCACCGAGACATCATCACTGTGAGACCTTTTGAGCTCACTATAATAGCAATGAGACTATAAGATCCTTCTCACTGTGGTATTATTGAACTATGGTAGTCCCACCAAAACTATGATACCCTTCTCACTTACGAACTATAAATGACATCCTTCTTCAAACTATGGTAGCATCGAACCCTTGTTACTATAGCCACAACAAGATCTTCTTACTGTGGATGTTTTGAGCCCTTATTACTGACATACAATGGAACATGTAACATTGTACCGAGTTGTAGCCCCTGTGGTAGTACCAAGACCTTCTTTTGTGGTGACACCGAGACCTTAATCATTGAAGCAACACTGAAGCTTGTCTGCACTGTGATCTCTGAACCTGCAACTAATCTAAGCTACGTGATGTCCGAAATATAGACATAATCTGAACTTCTATGATTGTCATTTGAGTGAAGGTTAGACTCCTTTATATAGTTGTTGGTCCATATAAATGAGCTGACATGACTTATATGAAGAGATGCATCCATTATATTAGGCTGGCATGAATATATTGAGGGAAACCGACTTGTAGATAACTTATTTGAGGTCGACTTGAAGAATTTGTTGGAGAGGATGAATAGATGGAGGAGTCCAAACATTAAATTGATTTTGACTCAATCCTATATCCTTCAATGGAGGCTTGAAATATAAAAATTGACCCAAGCATGAAACCCATGCTTTAATAAGTCAATTAAAATATTAATAAATTATTTTTGACAAATATATTACATTTGAGTCAAGGAAAATAATGAAGACCGAACCTAGTTACATTTCAACATATTAATAGTTTTTCAAACGTAGCTTATCCCATCACCATCTTACAAAAGAAAGGAAGAGTTTTTAAATGGAAAACTAAATGTCAAAATAGTTTTGATCGATTAAAACACTTACTTACCACTGTCACCACTCTAAGAATTGTTGACCCAGAAAAATAATTTATTGTCTTTATGGATGTCTGTAAAGAGTGAGTAAGGGGAGTATTGATGTAGGAGGGAACGGTTGTGGCCTATGAATCCTGAAAGCTGAAGGAACATGAACATAAGTACTCAAATTATGGCTCGAAGTTAGCAATAGTGAACCACACCTTAAAAATGTGGTGACATTATTTACTTGGGAAACGATTGATAATAATGATATATCACAACTATTTAACTAATTATTTTAAGAAACATACTTTAAACACTCGACAAGCATGTTGGACTTCCTTTATGAGTGAGTTTGAATTTGAAATTAAACATTTGAATGGAAAGGAGAATCAAGTAGAAGATGCCTTGAGAAGGAAGTTTAATTTTGTTTATGAAATCTCATTTAGTGAAATAGAAATTGTTTTTAATTAACAGATCAAGGAAGTTGCTCAAAGAGATCCTAAATACCAATTTTTATGGCAGAAGCAGAAAATCCAGACAACAATGAAAGACAATTTGGTTATGAGGTAAATAAAGAGAACATGTTAATTTATAAAAACATAATATATATTCATAATCAAGTAAGGATTAAGAAATTAATTCTAAATGAGTGTTATAGAAGTCTTTATGTAGCTCATCCTAGCTACCAAAATATGATTACTACCTTGAGAAAGGAGTACTTCTGGTCGAGCATGAAAAAATAAGTGGTTGAATATTTAACCAGGTGCTTAGAATGCCAACAAGTGAAAAAATAACACCAACACCCAGCCAAATTGCTTCACCCACTACCTATCTCGAAAGGGAAGTGGGGGATCATTATGCTGGATTTTATTACTGGCCTACGTAATACCAAGAAAAAAAATTATTCCATAATGGTGGTAGTAGACAAACCAAGTAAGTCTGATCATTTCATTCTAGTGCAATCTACCTTTAAGACAATTCAAATTGCTAATATATTTATGAAAAATATTTTTAGGTTGCATGGAATACCAAAGGTGGTATTTTTTGATAGGGATGTCAAATTTACATCTGAATTTTGGAAGGATTTGTTCGAGGGATTAGAAACTTAAAAGAAATTTGATACTGCATACCACCCTCAAATTGATGGGTAGACTGAAAGAGTGAACCAAGTAATTGAGGATATGCTAAGAATGTATGTGATGCAGCAACCAAAAAAGTGGGAGGACTATATACAGTTGGTATAGTTTTTCTAGAATAATAGCTATCACACTTCCCTAGAGATGAGACTGTTTGAAGTGTTATATGGATGCAAATTTAGGACACCTATAAATTGGATTAGCCCTGATTAATGTTTGGAACTTATATGTTGGAAGAAATGGAAGAGGTTGTAATAAAAGTAAGGTTGAATTTAAAGGCTACTCAGGATAAACAGAAAACCTATGCTGATAAAAAGATAAGCTATCACAAATTTCGTGTTGGGGACCATGTGTATGTATGAGTGAAACCTAAGAAGAGAGCTTTGCATTAGGCAAGGCGTGCCAAGCTAGCTCCTCGGTATTGCAGACATTTTCAGATTTTGGCCTGAATTGGGCATGTGGCTTATCAACTAGCTTTTCCCAGCCACATACGTATCCATAACTTCTTCAATGTTTCTCTATTATATATATGAACCTAAGCATGTTATCAGTTGGCTAGATATACAAGTAACTTAGTCCACAAATGGTATATATTTATATATATGTTATGGATTGACTGGTTGATTTACAAAAACTAATTGGTAAATTATAACTATGATTGTTGGTCGAATCAGATGGTGAGTTCCTGGTCGAAACCCTACGTATACTTTATCAAAGAGAATTAATGTTCTAAAAGTGAGTTATCACCCAGGTTAAAGTGCAGTTGAGGCACTTTAGCCCGAAAGAGGCAATCTGTGAGGACTAAAAATTCATGAGGGAAGCACACCCAAGCCTATTTTGAAGATGTGAAAACACCGAGACGATGTTCTACTCGAGAAGGGGAAGATGTAAGATCCCGTGGTAACTTGTAAACATTAAGTTACTGTAGTTAAAAAAAAAAAAGCATTATGACATTTTGAAAACCTTATAAAGGTCAAACACTAATTAGGAAAAAAATTAATTTTATTTACTTTCATTATGCACTAGTCACAATGGAATAGTAATGTCGAATGGGCCTCATATGTCTCGGTAGTTAGATAGTTATGGGCCAGGTGGTTACCTTCCCATAACTTCTCCTTGCGAAATAAAAAATTTAAAAAAGGAAACTAAGAGGGTACAAGGAACTTGAGGTGACCTATGGAGAAGAACTTCAAAGTAATGGACAAACTTCCAATTTGGTTGGCCAGGTGGATTTGGTGGCAAGAAAGTTACTTAGGGCTAAGTATGTTTGGGACCACATAGTCACTGAAAAATCCTTGGTACAATACTATCTATGAAAGAAAACCCATGCTTGTGAGGAGAGCTCGGGGGGATATGCAATGTTTAGGCTGATCTCGTTGGTAGGGAGGAAAGACATTACCTTCTACGTGATTGCGTGAACTATGTGGGAATATGATAAGTCTTGCATTATGGTGTTGTGTTTAGTTTTTATTGTTTCCTTAATAATAGTCGATATTTTTGATAACTTATGAAAAATAGAATAAATAACATGAAGTACTACAATATAAATGAACCATGCTTAGAATTTTATTGAAGGCTATTCGGTTTGGTTGAGTGACAAACTAGAGGTAAGATGTGAAATTGTTTTTGTGTAAATGATAACAATCAATAAATATAGGGAATAGCTTCAAAATTAGTTTAAATCATTATTTGTTGAAAAAACCTTAAATTTTTCATTCGGGCACTTGGGGTTAGTCTCTGGTCGAGCCTTTCCCACAACCTAGAGACAATCCCTCTATCCTCCGAGTGACTACACAATCTACATATTTAGTATTAAAATATCTATAGAAGACTAGTATTTTAACATAATATAATAATTTATATAAATATTCAACATAAAAAAATCAGTCGAAACATAACTAAGAAAATATTATTGGAGACTGCTACTAATGGCACTTGAAACATCTAATGCTAATAATGGAAAAATCATTACACAATGAAATTACAGAAATTATTGAAGATTTTGTACAAACATAAAAGACACAAAACTTCTATTAAACACGGAATGTTCATAACATTCCAAAAATGTGTCAATAGATGTACATATATGCATATAACTTAAAACAAATGACTAGGGGCTATTCCTTTCACAAAAGAGAATTTCTCTCGGCCTTATTAAAATAAAACTCGACAAGACTAGAATAGACCCTTTAAACATTTTTATGTTTATTTGAAAATAAACTTAGGGAACCCCGAGGGACCAAGTCCTTAAAATTATAAACCCTCAAATATACTATCCCCAAAGGAGCATATCCTTTTCGGAAAAGACAAGAGAAAACACAACCATACCTATGAAATGGAATGTAAGAACCTTAGTATGATTTCTCGAGCCGTGAAGTAGTATGGAAACCATAACGAAGTCGGTACTTGCGAATGGAAGAAAAGGGATTGTTAGCGTATTTAAAATTTTTAAAATAAGGAAGTGATGAAATAACAAGACAAGTTGAGGAAACAACCCACCCGAACAAAATTAAAACCCCCTCCATGCAATTATTTGCAAAGCTATAGAACATAGGGAGTTGTATTAACATAATGGAAGCCGAATAATAGTTAAAACATAATAACAAAATCTTAGTTGAAGTGTAAATGGTTACTGTGGATAACGAGGCACGACTAGAATCCTAAACCAATCCTTCAATAACATGTGATGTGGCAGGGATTTGATTTCCTCTTGCAGGAAAAAGACATTATTTAATTAAAGGGGTGATAGGAAATTCTTCTAATTGAGGCATAAAAGTAGAACAAAGGTATTACTGTGGTATAAGAATGTAAAACTTTTGTGGTGCCCACATTTAGAGCCTATAAAAACACCCCATTCTTCGATAAATCGTCTTAGTAATGACGAGAAAATGCTCGTGGAAAAAACCAAACCCTAACAAGATGTAGAGCGAAACCCTCACTCGTAGGTGAGCCAAATGAGCTTTGGAGGTCATGCGAATAAGGAGGTAGTTACCATTAAAATCCAACTCTAATTTTCCATTGTTGATCCATCAAGTTGGGCGTATAGATATAACTCTAATCCCAAGGTCCTTTGCCAAGTGTAAGATAGAAAAGTGGACTCTAGAAAATTCCCAACTCAACCGGGGTATGGGAAACCATAATTGAAGAATATAACAACATTTAGGTGCCAGTTGTAGTTTGTAATAAAACACTGGATGAAATCATAAGGTTGAAAAACATTATTATATAATATGATACTCATGGCCTACATCATAAAAGAGTTATTCACGAATCTCATTTTCCTTCATAAAAACTATATATGTTACCTTTATGTTTATTTGCAGCAAATTTCCTTTGTTAGTATTATTATTGTTTTAGTGTCCGGGCAATTTGAAAACACATACACCCTAAGCAAGAGAATCATACCTTTCAAACAACACGATCCCTCCCTCTATGAGCTTCCTATAGGACTCCCATTCGACCTCAAAATCAAATTTGAGGCCCAAATCCCAGGAATAAGGTCAAGTAGAGGAGGGAAAGATTAGGGAACCAATCCTTAAGATAACCAAGATGGTAGATACCTAACGATGAAGGGAAAGGATTATTTGTGGGGAAAAAATATGATCACCAAACATGCCTTTAATAACATCTAGTCTAATAAGGATCTTGCCAACATTGCCCACATGCCACATGAGGTTTCCACAAAACCAATATCTAGCAGACATCAAGTTGCTCCAAATATAATATTTCCTCTACTTGTATGGGGCTATTGAAACAACTCATTCTTCAAAAAAATTTGTGGAGATATTTACTGAGGATAATTTGACTCCAAATACCTTGCTCATTAAAAACCTTCTAGATATTACGAGTGAGAAGAGCCATATTTAAAATTTTCATATCCCTCATACCCCATCCATCATCATCTAAAGGTTGAGTGACTGAATCAAACATGATCAAGTGTATTTTTCTAGAAGATCATGTTTGGACCACAAAAACTTGGAAATAATAACATTAATTCGTTGATTATCACCAAAGGCACAAGAAAAAGGTGCATCTAGAACATAAAGATTACTTGAAGGACTAATTTTGTCATGATCACCCTTCCTCCAAGGGTCACCACCTATGATCCCATGAAGAAATATTCTACGTATTTTTAAAAAACCAACCACTCCCAATCCAAAATCCTCTAGTTTCCATGCTTGAGGAAAAAATCCAAATATTTTAAACCGGAGGATAGAGAGATAGTTTTAATCCCAAAAATGGTTACGATTTGTTGGCTGACCACTACATCCTTCCCCTCAAAGATAAGCTTAGTCTTTATTTTTTAATAACAATACCGAGGCCCTTTCGAATTGAGTTAAAATTTGATGTAAAGTTTCCCATTCGAAATCTTGGCAACTAGAAAAAAATGACATTTTCCAAAAAGTAGGTGAATAGTGGATATAGTGGAGGAGGCCCTACATCCAAAGATAGTATCCCTTATTTTAGTTGCACTTACACTTTTTTTAAACGATTCCATTAATTAGAAATAGTGGAGAGATAACACATACTTGTCTCAAACCCCTGGATATTTTAGATAAATTAGTAGGGACAATGTTGATTAATACCCATTGATGTCGATGTCACACTTTCCATTATCCATCTCACATATCGAAAGGGAAAATTGATTTTATGAAGGATCAATCACAAAAATTCCTAGTATACTTATCATATGCTGTAAAGATCTATTTTCATGAGGCATGCTTGCGGTGCTTGATTTGATCAAGTGTATGCCCGTTGGGAAATTGAAACAACATCTTCTATTTGTCTATCGGGAAGAAAACCAAATTGCTCGGGATATATATATGGAGAAAGGATTTTTTAGCTCTGTAGCTTTAATTTTTGAAATCAATTTATACAAGTGCATAGAAAAATAGGTATAAAGTCGAAAAGAAACTAGAATTTGATTTCTTTGGAATTAAAGCAAGGAAGGTTACGTTAATATCACGATATATAAACGAAGTCCGGATTCTTCTACCACTTGTGATAGCTTAGGCCCCATGATATTAAAAAAAGATATATATAGCTCAACACACCAACCATCAAGCCCTAGGCTACGATCCTTGGTTGTTTCTTTCATCGTTTGGATGATCTCCTCTTCTCAAACAAGGAAGTACATAAGTTTGATTTCCTCCTCATTGACACAACTTGGATATAAGTTTTCTAATTCAACTTTTCTAGGATATGGTCCTCCTCATGTTCTTTGAATTATATTTTGAAGAATTTATAAGCCTCTTGTTGAATTTCCTTAAGAGGAGAAAGATTCCTTCCTTAAACAAACCCTAAATTTCTAGATTGTGTTTGCAACCTTACGTTTAGATGTTGTTCTATGGAAAAATCTTGTGATTGTGTTCCCTCCTTTGATCTAGTTGATCCTCCTCTTAAGTCGACATTTGTCCTATTAGGAATTTGGAATCTTGTTCTTCCTTTATACGAGCTCCAAAACCAATTTCTTCTGATGGTTAGAAAAGAAATCAGAAATTTTTAGATCCATAAAACAATCTAAATCATGTTCAATCTTCAATAATTTATTTGATTGGGCCTCCTACAATTTCTAATCCGGACCCAAAATTTACCTTTAAGTCTCTTTGGTTTTAACTAAAAGACTCCATTTTCATTATGTATTCAAGACTATTAGGAAGATTCAGGGTCTAAAAAACTAAGTCCTTCAAATCCTGCTTTTAATCCATTAGTGATAAAATTTAAAAGGCGAGAGAGTTTCGATTCTCAATGCATCTACATTGTATCGATATAGAATGGTTATCAAAGACTTGAGTAGAAGGATGTGACTCTACATCTTCCATTTGCATGGTCAATGATAAGTGGACTAAGAATTAGTCAATCCTTTGTGATCCCATCGGCACCAAACCTCCAATTTCTACAAGAAGGACAAAGAAAATGAGGAGAAATGTCCTTAAGAAATTTTTGGTTAAATAATTTCTTGAAGTACAAAGCTAGGGGATCCAACCTCACTTTTTGTCCGCAACATTTAGTAGCATCCATGATGAGGTTTAGAACCCCAACAACAATCCAATGCTCGAAGTCTAGTAGGCCACTATTGTCTTTTTTTTTCCTAGAACATTTTCTTGTTAGTAGGGACCATATATGTTAAGGATTCTGATCCTATGACTCATTCCTTGAATATATGCGTTAAAATTATGCGCCTCTACTTTTTACACTTTTAAGGAGCATTGTTTTGGTTTCTAGAAAGTTTTCAATCCATCAATCCTCCAAAATTACCAGTAGCATTAGTGGCACAAGAAAACCATGAAATCCATTGAGGACACATTTTCAACATAATTTCACAAGTATTTCCCTTTGGAATCATAGTCTCATGCGAAGGATAAGATCCAAAGCCTTTAGCTATATACAACATAGAAGGGATCTAGAATTTTGGGGATATCTTGATCCCCGATATTCAAGGACATTATTTTCCGATGAGAAGGATGAACTATGGAAATTTTCTCTAAGGTCTTAATTATCTTTGTTACCCCATAGAGTGTCCCTCCATTAGGCCTGGATCAAAGGGAGAATATAAAGGCTCCTCCAAATTGTCTCAAAATAGGTCATTCAACTCATCACCCACGTCTCCACATAATGAGATATTTGTGTACTTAGCCTCCTTTTCCCTTATATTGGGAGTATTTTTAATCCCTTGGGCACGGGGTTTCTTTTTATCTTTGTCCTGAAAAAAATGCCCCTCATTGACAAGGGTTCTGAGCTCATTGAAGAGGATCTAGTAATACATTCCATATCTACGTCCACAAAGAGAGGAGATGGATATATCGTGAGGTCGAACCTTAATCAAATTGGGAAAGTAGAGATACTTTCCCAAGTGCCCTATTTTCCCAATCGGGTTGGGGGGTGGTTATTAGAAGATTTCCCATCTTGAAATTTATTTTTTTCCTTCCCTGTAGAAACCAAAATCCATTTTTTTTGCTGAGACAAATTTGGGATCAGGGCCTATTAAATGGGCGTTGAGTGGGGATTTTCCGCTTGAGAAACTCATGAATCAAAAAAATAAAAATACCACACTAGATTACTCTTTCTATAGGGAAATCTATTGTCTCTAGTATATTGTTAATATGACACATTACTACCTTCCTTCATTTAAAGAGTACATGAGGCCACTAGATTCCCAGTATTTTTGCACCTAATACACCTGAAAGAAATACCCCAGCAGTCGATTTGTTGTCTAATTGAAAAAGTGCCCTAGAAAATATCTCTACCCTATGGGAGGCCATCTGAAAGATCCACCTCCACAAAAAACCAAGCCACCATTTTTTCTAGAAATCTGATACAACCCTCATCAACATAGTAGACTTTTCCAATCTTACTTGCAATTACCAAGATTTTCTTCTTTGACCAGAGTTCGAGTGGAAGACTAGGTAATTTTTCCCATACAATTTTTCTTTTTGGGTGTTCCAAAATAGGATAAAATCCAACATTCAAATTCTTCAGGAATAAGAAACCATGACCCTTAACCCATGGTAGTTCCAAAATTTTGTTTTCATCCTCCTCCGACAAAAAATGGAATCTTAACCAACTGTTTACAAGCGCACTGGCCCTTTTCTTGAATTTACGTTGATATAAGACTCCATGCATTCCAAATAGTAATATTTCGTTATCAATCATACACATTACATCAAAGGCCAAGGATTGTGAAGATCGGATCATGTATAGATTCCCGAAGCTATAGTTTTTCATCCCTTTTGACAAAGTTTTGATGAAGTCATTCAACCTACTTACATTGGGCCCTTGTGTTTTTCTCCTGTCTTACGATTTTAATTTTGAATCCGAGTTGAATGAGTGTGGTGAATAAAAAGGCTCAGGACATTTTTCTGAATACATGCTCTACATGAGGGGTATGTGCTACCAATGCCGCTGGTTCGTCCGAAGGGCTTGTTCCTACTTGGAACCCCAATTTTTTTACCTTTAAAACTTATAGGACATGCGCTGGTATTTTTTTTGTTTGGTTTATGTAGTGGATTTGTACATAGAATCCATATTCTTAACATTTATGCTTCCTACAACAATCGAAAATCCTTTTGGGAGAAGGTTGATTCTACTAGGATCCTAGACATGCACTCTCTTGGCTGGTGATCTAAATTTCATTTTGGATGCAAAGGAATTCTTGGGTCATAAGGCCAATATGGACCCATTAGTTGATTTCTTCAAAGAACTCTTATGTCAGAAACATTCATGGGACATTTCCCCTTCACATTTATGACTGACTTGGAGAAATGAGAGGATTGGGGCTGAGGGAATTTCCAAAATGATAGGCTGGTTATTTGTTCATTCACTCTTATGCCAGAGATTGAAAAATATTCAAACCTCTTCTTTCTTTTTTGATGTTTCAGATCATGATGTTATCCTTTTGTTACAAAGAATTTTGTCACCGTCCCTGCAATCCCCATCCTGCGCATTGGAGGACCATTTCAGTGACTTCTGTGTATTTTCATACCTTGAAAAACGTGTCATTACATCGCTTAGCATGTGAAGAACATTTCCTATGTTGACTATTCCTGGAGCAGGCTCTCAAAAACATATGATTTTGGGTCAGCACTGGTAGGCAGTTATGGTCTCGTGCCCATAGGGAAATTAACACTGGACCTCATGCCCATTGGTACTTTGTCTCAGTGGAATGCCCGCGCTGAGCTTTTTTTGGAATTTTTTTTAAAATAGGAACAAAGGTTCCATGCCCAACCACTTCGTGAGTGGAGTCATCATGGTTTTTTTGACTGAATAATGTCGAAGTCATTCCTTTGACTTCTTGTTTCCTACATTTGCGCAACTCCCCAAAGTATAAGGTCTCCCTTCCACCTTATGAGGGATCCCAAACCACCTCCTCCTCTCCTATAAATACATCCTTCTCACATAGTTTTAGCTAGCTGAATAGTCCTTATTATAGCTGGTGTGAGATAGAGCAGAGAGGAATCCATTTTCGGAGAGAGTTTAAGCCCATTGCCTTGCCAAGTCCAACTCCCTGACGAATGCTTGAGATGCGTTTGACTAGACCCGTTGAATGAGGCTGCAATGTCAAGGCTCTTTTGGTTGTAAACTTCTTCTCTCTACTTATTAATACATGGCTAGTTTTTTGGTTCATTAAGGGAATTTTGACGTCTAAAATGGGCCTCCTAAGGAAATAATAAAATAATAGCTAAACCAATAAAATAATATTTATGAATTTTCAATTCACTTTTTGCACCACAATCCATGTAACCATAGTTAAATTCAATTCAAAATTTGTACCAAAATAAAATTAATAATGACTGTAAATAAGAATGAGCTTTTCAAGAAAAATTCTTTATCATTGAACAACTAATGCATTTTTCCTTTGTACTTAATTAAATTAAAATAAAATATAAATATAAAATTATAAATTCTTAATTATATTATATTATAAAAATAATATAATATAATAAATGTATAGGGATATGCATTGTTTCTTTCAAGAAATATGAAATGACAATAATATTATTTTATTCAAAAAGTGTGAAATGACATTTATTATGAGTACTTTACTTTATGAATTTAAAAGTACTTAGAGCACTACCATGGTTAACCATGAGTTTCTATCCACCATTGAGAATGTGACAAGTAAGTACCTTTAACTCAAGCAATGCCACCTCAACCAATAGGGATGATGTCATCCCCTAAAATTTGATTGGTTCTTATAAAGTGAATTTTGATTGTACATTTTCCTTAGGAGGCCCATTTTAGACCTCAAAATCCCCCTAATGCCCGTTTTATGTTTGATGTGTTTAATATTTTGCAATACGTTTGATTCTCCCTGACCTATTAAATATTTATGAATGCAAGTATGTTTTCGTATGCTGTTATCGTTCTCTGATCATTTTGCAGGCACCCGAGTATCATCGTTAAAGGACTGTGACGTGTAAAGACGAAGATTAGGAGATTGCTGCAAAAAGCTATGACAATAGCGTTGGAACAAAGGTAGTCATCTATCCTGGCTCACTTTCATTCATAAACTAGGAATCTGAAGGATTAGCATGATCCCTTGGTGCTAGACCCACCCTAGGGCTAGAGGGATTGCCTCTATCCGCAGAGGGGATTTACTTGCACAACAAGTCGGTGAATCCACTGGGGAACAATGTGTTTGTTGTCTCTCGTTGTTTGTCGAGTGTTTTGGTTGTCTAGTCGACTTTGGTAATTTCATCATTTTTCTACTTTGTTCTGCTTGTCTGTCTATTTCCAGCCATCCTATTCAGTCTCAGAGTGTTAGTTCTGACCTCTGCTCAGTGGTTTTTATTTTTTCCCATGGTTTTCTAGCTCGACGCTACTATTTCTTGAATAGTCGTGCCGATTGGCGCATGTTTCTTTTGTCACAGGTGTGCCAACCTTTGTTTAGTGCGGATTACAACTAGACAGACACGTTGAATCCTGTAAGTTAAGATTTTGGCCTTTTATCTGAGTTTTGTATGTTTCTCTTGCCTCTGAGTTGGGTTTTTATATTTCAATTGGTCTACTGGGATTGTTTTCACCTTGTTCTCTCTTACTTCTTAGCTTTTTGTCCCTCATCTAATTAGTGGAGTTTGTCATCCTAGGGTTTCTAGGTGGCTTGTGCTGCTTGTTTGGCTCTCTCCTCACTGAGCCTTCTGAGTTGAGTTTGAGTCACATTGAGTCATTTCAGTTTGTTGGATGACTATTTTAGCTTTTCTTTCGGTTCTTCGTGTCATTGGGTCATTGAACGATCACTTTTGTTTTCACTTGGCTCTCCATTTGTCACTTTGAGCATAGATTACATTGCTCGTTGAATCGTTTCGAAAGCCATCTGTTTGCTTGAAGGAGTACATCTTTGTTTTGAGTGTGTTTGATGATTGTATTGGATTCATCTCTTTAATTTAGATTGTTACATTCGAATTGATCAAAACTAGTGTCCATTTTTCTTTTTAGTGTGATAATGCATTTTTTCTTCTCATTTATCTAAAAAGACAAAATTTGCATTCTTTCTTTAAGTTTGAAAATGAAAATGTTCTTCTGCATTAGTAGCTTTTAGTGAATAAGAAAAGAGCTTTTTGTTTTCTTCTTTGGTTGTCTTAGATGCATTAAGGGAATTTATTCTTGTATTTGATTGATTTTTGTTGTGTCATGAATTGCTATCCCTTTCTTAGCTAGCATTCATTGAATTGGAAAGATTTTATTTTGCATATGGTTGTGCATTAAGGATTCGAGATTACATTTGGTAAGGCCTTGAAATTGCAACATTAATACAAGATCAACTTTAAAATGAATCCGATCATCAGAAGGAAGCATTGAAACCTAACACACACATTTTAGAGGTCTAGGCTAGTGACGTGTTCCGACGTTATTAAACCTAGTGGCTGTCGTTCTCCATCTGGCATTAGACAACACTAGTATGGATTTTTTCACCCCGTACCATGGAGTATATAAAGGGAGACCCTCATAGGTTGCAACCCTTTATCCATAGGAAGCCGAGTCTACTGCCTTGTAACCGTGATACACTGAACACAACATTCGAGGAGACTACCTACACGTACGTTAAGTCCTTTGTCATTTCTCTTTCATTTGATCACCAAGGTGTATATTGCAGTTCACGGAAGCTTGGTACACCCTCTTGCTTAGATTTCTTGAGTAGTCATTTCGGTCTTTTCGTGACTCTCTAAAATTGAAAAGATCATCGAGCACTTGTCCTTTCATGCTCGTTCAACCTGAAAGTGAATAGAGTCACCTTTTTCCTATTTCTTGACTCTTAAAATATAGAAATGCAGAGTTTGGTTTCAGTGTCTTAAAAAATTAACTTCCTGTGAAATATTCCTTGTTAAAGTTATCTTCCGTAGTGTTTTTCTTGAGGGGCGTTTCCAATGGCAACATTTCCAGAGTTTACCAACCAAGGAATCCCGTCCGAAGCAAATCCTGGTCCTTTTCCTACTTTTGGGAATGTTAGTGCTCCTTATATGGCAACATTGTCCCTTCTTGGGCTAACTGTTGGTTTTCCCGTGTGGTTATTTTCGACCTCAGTGGTACCAAGTGGTCCATCCTCCATTCAACCATCTCCTTCACCTGGACAACATCACGTTGATTCTAAGATGTAACTCTCACCTTCTTCGCCTATTTCTTCATCCTCCTCTTCTACTTCGCCTGGTAAAATTTTGGAATCCAGTAACCAGGAGGCTAAGAAGAAGAAGAAGAAGACAAAAAAAGAAGAAGTCAGATAAGTGAGAGGCCAACCCTGCATCGATTGCTCCTACGACACCTTTGATTGATAAACCATCCAACCTTCCATGAAAAGTCAAATTCCCTTACAAGCTATGTAAGGGTGAACACCTTCTTCGAGATTGCCCTGGCATCCCCAAGGTGCTTGAAGTATGGTCTGACGGCCGTCCGCCATTGTCTTTGGCCTCTGGAGGTCATGTTGGTAACACATCTTCGACTATTACTGATAACACTCGTAAGAAACAGGGTAAGATCATGAATCCCTATAAATTGTGTGAAGGGAATCATCCCATTCACCTTTTTCCGTACATGGATGAAGCCACGAGAGTGTTGGATAACCCTACTACTTCTCTATCCTGCCTTCCGGTTGGTTACCAGAACTTTTCTTTGAGTCCTCTGCTAGTTGATCAAGCGATCGGTCAAGATTTATCTTCGGTCAATCCCACTCCCCCGGAAATTCAGAATCACGAATCCATTCTTGACCAACCATTGGTCATGGAATCGGTTGATCTGATCCCACCTATGGTTCATCAGGTCTTTTCTTTCGAGAGTGGATCCCATACCCCTTACATTCTTCTTGTTTCTTTAGATTCCTCGGAATAGGAGAAAGCTCCTGCCATCCCTGTGGTTCAGGAAGCTTCTCCTCCTATTCCCATGCCCATGGTCCAGGGAGATGCTCCTCTTGCTCCTGTAACACAAGTTCATGACCATTCCATTCCTATGGTCCCCCTTCCAAGTAGCTTGATCACTTCTTTCGATTGGATTCGATTTGCAGAATACCGTCTTCCTTCTTATGTGCCCTTTGAGATCACAGTACAAGCCTTCAATGTGGTCGTACCTAGAAAAATTATAGATGAAGGCGCATCTATTTGTATTCTGTCTTCAACTACTTGGCAAGATTTTGGTTCTCCATCGCTTGTGCCTGTTACGCAGAATCCGTTGGCTTTTAACAGAGGAACAAGTTGACCGTTAGGGATCCTTCCAAATTTGCGTATTACTTTGGGAGGGAAAATCGTCTATGTAGATGTGATGGTGGTACAAAGTCCCTTGGATTTTAATTTACTCTTGGGGCACGACTATGCTTATGCCATGGGTGCACTTGTCTCTTCCCTCTTTCATGGGATTTTTTTTCCATATGAAGGTTGGATCGTGACCATTGATCAACTTTCTTTCTTTGGTCCTAATGTGACAGTTGGTCCACCATCGTCTCTTCCTGGTATTTATCCGCCGATTGTATCTTCCCCACCACAACCTAATTATGTGGCCACTTGTTCATTGCCCTCATCCAATGATAGTGTCTTCGAGTACGATCTACTGGAGGCATTTCATTGCGATTTTTGGGATGTTTTTCTCCCATCAAATGAGAACCTCTTGGAAGCCATGACTTCTTATTCACCATGATGAGTTTTCGACAGAGTATAGTTCATTTCCTTGTGTCACGCTCCTTAAAAAATGAAATAAGCTTTTTCAGAGCACAGTTCGTTTTCTTCTGTCAAGCTCCTTAAAAAATGAAACAATATCTTTGGAGCACAGTTCGTTTTCTTGTGTCAAGCTCCTTAAAAAATGAAACAAGCTTGTGCAGAGCATACTTCCTTTTCTTGTGTCAAGCTCCTTAAAAAATGAAACAAGCCCGTCGGATCACAATTCATTTCCTTGTGTCAAGCTCCTTAAAAAATGAAACAAGCTCTTTTGAGGATAGTTTGTTTATGTTGGCTCGAGGGGTCCTGACCCAGGTTCGGTGTGCAAGGTTTGCCAACAAACCCCTATAATACTGGCCCTTTCGGCAGTGACCTGCTTGTGCAGGTCAAAGTCTCACCCAAATTAGTATGCGTGGGTGCTGCAACCAGGTTTCCGCACCATGAGAAAGGATGGGTAAAGCAAGCAGAGCTGCGTTAGGTCCTGTATTCCTCGATTACCTTGTTCTACACAGGGTTAATTAAGTCTCTATTCGCAACCACGTGCACTAGATCTATAGTTATATGCTTGTTATAACATCAACACAACAGTACATAAACAAAACATAATAGATCTAGAACCAAGAATGCAATATACAGATCTTTCGTAGCTTAAGGATAGAAAACGCACAATACAACAATTATCAGTAATTCACATAACAATACTCATAGATTCAGTTCTCCAACAATGTTTCGCATTCATTCATTCATAAATTCTTCCTTACAATTCCCTTCCCAACCTGCACACACAGTAGCAGGGTCCGCACACAACTGGAATTGGATCTCCGCGCACACAGCCAGCAGGAGTCCGTTCCCCAAAACCCAAACAGATATCTTAAATCACAATTTGCATCAATAGATCATCATTTTTTATCCTTTACAATACAAAATGCATCTCTATTTATAACAATCTAGCCTAAACTTTCCTATGGTCCACAACCCATGGTTTTCGGACCCCTAGTTTACCGTTTCACCCATTATAATGCTTTTGGGGCTTTGACTCACCCCAAAAACCCTGCACTAGACTAAATATAATAAAAAATATTCAAATGGACCAGTTTCGCAGCTTGTTAGGAGACCTCGTTCCAACAGTCCCCCAACACAATCTTGTGACTCTTCCCGAGTCACTGCGGTGGTGCGGCTTCTATTTGCGCCCGTAAGGTATTAAGAGAACGTCTGAGCGAAGGTAGTACATCCTGACTTTGGGCAGCAGCATTCTGTGCAATGGAGACCAGATTCTGGGAAGGTGGATCTTCAACGACCGTGGTAACACTTGCAAGGAGCTGATTAAGGCGCTTGGTTGCGCCATCAATGTCTTGTGTTAACCGGAGGGCTGAGGTAGTACAGGGCTTTAGACGTTTGGCCATGATGTGTTGTTTATGCCAGAGTTTCTCAATCTCATCCTCGAGGTCGGTGCTGGTTTTCAATCGTGCCAAGCGTTGGGCAGGCACCAAGGTAGGTAGCGTAGCGTTGATCTTTTCGACGACTTCTTCTTTTTGTCGTAAGTCCTAATTGATTTCTTGGTGAACTGGATCACGCTGGACCCGAGTCAAGAGTTGCATGGCTGACTCCAGTAGCATGGCACCTTGAGAAATTTACCCTGTGATTGTCATTGTTGCATCTCTGATAAGAGCGACACACTGGGCACAAACTTCTGGGGGAGTGTCGGGCTGTAATCTGGCCTGTAAGTCCGAAGTCTGTTGTTCCAGTTGAGTCCTGTTAGTGTGCATTTCCAGTCGAGAGGCTTTGAGGGCAAACACCAAATTTTCCACCTTATTTCGAGATGTATCCTCAGCCTTGATTTCCTCTGTGACTTCTGTGCAGAGTTGGTGGATCACAGTCTCAAGCTCCGCCTATTGCGACACAGCCTGGATTACTTCATCATTCTTCTGCGCAATGGTGCGATGGGCTGTTGTAAGCTGTCGGGTTGCGGATTGAGTGCGGTCACTAATCTCTTGGGAGACAATGTGAAGGAGACTTTCTAAGGTGGCGTGGGGCAGATGAGCGAAGTCCAGCTGAATTCCTGTGACTTCCGGGGGCTGCGTTCCGACTAAGGCACCGTTAGGGATACTCCAGAGTCGACTAGCTTCCCTGATTTGTGCCGAGCTGCTGTCGACTGACAGGGGTGGTGCTTGGACTTCATTGGGTGGGGGGTGATCCTTTTTTATTTGGAAAGCACGAAGGTCTGCCTGAAGAGAGTCGACCCCTACCTTCCATTGGGCTCTGATAAGTGCCCACTTATCCTCTGTAGCCATGGTGACCGCGTCCACGATCTGCTCCAGGTCTACATTCGTTAATATGACTTTCACATCGTAGTGCTCACAATGGGTGTGTTGTTTCTTCCTTGGTCCTGATGCCGATGCCCCACATGTCTATAGCCCAGTCCAGTCTGAGGAGTGCAGGGTAGGGATCCGCATCTTCCACAATTTATATCACTTCAAAGTCAGTTAGGATCCTTACCCCTATGATATCAACCACGAAACTGGGGAGTCTACCTAGAGGAATGATTTTTTGTTGATTTTCCATTTGAAGCTGGATGGTGGGTCGCTCCATCTTGGGTTCTCCCATGCATTGCCAAGTGTGCTTAGGTAGTATATTGGCATCCGATTCGAGGTCTAATATAACCTGCTCCATCTCATAGTCGCCGATATAAACTGTCAGTTGCATTTCCCTGCCAGTGCGTCTTTGATATTTGTATAATTTATGCACATCCTTAGTGTCGGGTGACCTGGCAGCCCTTGTTGGGCATCTTTCTAGTAAAGTCTGCAGATTTCGTACTGCTTGAGGGTTGCGCAACAGCCTCATGCATGCTTGTAAGAAAGGTTTAACTTCCTCAGTTACTTCCACAGCTCCCAGGTGTGTAGATGACGAAATTTTGGTCTCAAGGAAGTCCTTTCGAGCCTCCATAAACATTTCCCTGGATTTGCCCAGGTCCAGTTCTTCCTGGTTGCTAACTGCCCTGCGGATGAGTGAGGCAGTTTCTTCTTTATCCTTAGCCCCCCCAGTCGCCAATCCACTGCGCGTTACCACATTTACCTTGGTATCCTTTCCCCTTAGCCCAGTTTGGACCTTTTGCACCTTTTGCGCAGATGGGAGCTGCTTTTCCTGTATCTTTTATTTTAAGGTTGGGCACTCTTCCAGTGTATGGCCCCACTACCTACAATACCTACAGGACTGTCGTAGAGGGTTCAAACAACCCTTCGCCAAATGCCCCGTGCCCCCACAGTTATAGCATAGTGATTTGCCTCGACCCCCACCTACGCTTCCGCTCTGGCTCCCATCCCTTCCTCCACGGGGGGAGTCATCCCTGCCCGAGGAGGTTCTTGGTGAGGTAGGGTATTTTCCCTTGTTTATTACTTCATTAGGGCTTCGGCAGTCCTGCTCCTCATGGCCCATCGACCGGAAAAACCGGCACCAATGTCGCTTTGGTTTGGAAACAAGGGTGCCATTATAGGGCCATTAGTTGATATTACGCAACCCCGCTGCGCAGCTCTCTCCATGCCAGAGAGTAGGTCCCCTTGAGCCCTGTTGTCCCAGACCACATGCTCTTGGTCCCAGGTGGCCTACTGCGTGATCTAGTTCCGTGACAACCCCTCTTCCTTTCTCCTGCTGTAGATTCTGAATTTCCTGGTGCATAGCCTCAAGCTGCACCTGGATCTGCCGTACTTCTACCGCAACATCCTTTAGAGGTGTAGCTTCTAATTTCATCGCAGCTCCTAAGGCCTCATCCCGTGAGTCAAAATTATAGCGACCCATAGGTATGTGTAAGGAGGGATTAGCATAGCGATGAACCATTCCATAAGCTGTCTGTCATCATACTGAAATCCTCTTTCTCTGATAGCTTTTTTTAGGCGTTGATTTTCTTCCCATACAGATTCAGTTGCCCCCTGCTTGAAATCTTTTAGTTATGTTATAACCTGAGAGTAGGATTTAGGGTTCCAAAAATGTTGTTCCAGGGCGCCCTTAATGTTCTGGATAGTTGTGCCTTTATTTTGCGATATGTATCCCATATACCAGTCCAAAAATCTTCCTTCAAAGGCTAGGGATAGCTGCGCTTTTTTCATAGTGTCGCCCACCACGCCCTGCGCAACCCATACCGACTCCGTCACAAACCAAAACCGCTCCATGTCTTCATCGGCCGTGCCCTTGAAGGTAGGTAACTTCAAGTGCACCGTCATGGTTTCCTAAGGGCCCTTTGTAGGTGCCCTTCTCCAGTATTTGCTTGTCAATACCCGATCCCTTTCTCACGCTCCTTTGGGTCCCAACAACGAAACCATTTTTTGGCTCAAGGGGTCCTGACCTAGGTTCGGTGTGCAAGGTTTGCCAAAAAACCCCTATACTATTGGCCCTTTCGGCAGTGACCTGCTTGCGCAGGTCAAAGTCTCACCTGAAGTAGTATGGGTGGGTGCTGGAACCAGGTTTCCGCACCCTGAGAAAGGATGGGTAAAGCAAGCAGAGCTGCGCTAGGTCCTGTATTCCCCGATTACCTTGTTCTGCACAGGGTTAATTAAGTCTCTATTCACATCCATGTGCACTAGATCTATAGTTAAATGCTTGTTATAACATCAACAAAGTAGTACATAAACAAAACATAATAGATCTAGATCCAAGAATGCAGTACACAGATCTTTCATAGCTTAAGGACAGAAAACACACAATACAACAATTATTAGTAATTCACATAACAGTACTCACAGATTCATTTCTCCACCAATCTTTCGCATTCATTCATTCATCAATTCTTCCTTACAATTCCCTTCCCAACTTGCGCACACAACAGCAGGGTCCGCACACAGCTGGACTTGGATCTTCGTGCACACAGCCAGTAGGAGTCCATTCCCCAAAACCCAAACAGATAGCTTAAATCACAATTCGCATCAATAGCTCATCATTTCTTATCCTTTACAATAAAAAATGCATCTCTGTTTATAACAATCTAGCCTAGACTTTCCTATGGTCTGCAACCCATGGTTTTCGGACCCCTAGTTTACCCTTTTACCCATTACAATGCTTTCGGGGCTTTGACCCGCCCCAAAACCCATGCGCTAGACTAAATATAATAAAAAATATTCAAAATGGACTAGTTTCGCAGCTTGTTAGGAGACCCCGTTCCAACAGTTTACTATGTCAATCTCGTTAAAAAATGAACTAGGTTATGAGAATAGTTATTTTACTATGTCAACCTCGTTAAAAAATGAAACGGGTTCCCTTTTCAATTTTAGTCTTTGATTAGATCTCGTAAAATCCAAGTCGAGTCTTTCGCCTGATCTCATAATTGAACCTTCATTCCATCCACCTATCAGTAACTAGCAGTCTACTTCGGTGCATGTGCTGAAGCTTGGGGGGCATGTACCTCGAATTGAGTCACCATGCTGGGGGCATGCCAACTTTTTTAAGCATATATATATATATATATATATATATTATGTTTTGAGCTTGTGTAAAAATGAAACTAGTTTCCAGCATAGTTTTCTAAAAAGTTTCAAGCTTGTGTAAAAATTAAACCATTCTTATTTTACCTCTCGTGATTGCCATTTTATCAGCCTGTTTTACCAGATGAGCCTTGGTTTTCTCACTCCATCGTCACCATCTGCTTGGCCGATTATATGCCTTCACTTGATTGTTTTACCCATTCCTGAGGAACTGCTGCAATGAGTGGTCTTATTAGCCATCCCCTGGACCTTTACTTCTTCTGAGCAGTTCCACCATCACCGGAACCAGTTGCTACCCTTTATACTAGTCATTCCTCCAGGATGAGTTATCTTTCAGCTCCTTTCTAACTCTCAAAAATTGAAAAGATTTCCAAGACTCTTGTCGTTTTGAACTTGTTAAAGGCTGGAAAATGTCATCTGCCTAGCATACATTTACCCATTTTTTGGGCTGGGATAGATTATCTACGAAAAAGGAATACCTTAGCCTATCGCGATTAAGAGGTTCTCTCAGACATAGTTTTCTACGTTTTCGGATTTGTGAGACTACCTACGAAGAGGGACTGCTGGAGTTTCCTTTTCTGCTTCTTTTCAAACTCTCTAAACATGAAAAGATGCTGAGTTCTTCCTTTGTCATACTCGTTAAACCTAAATGACATTGGAAACCATCACCATGACGTAACCTCATTCCTCCTTCCTAGGGCTCGTAAAATGTAGTAGGATGGATTTGTCCGAAGGAAAAAATTATATGACAAGCACTTGTTATCCCCTTCAAGCTTGTTTCCAAAAATAATTTGGGTACTCGCCAACAATGGTGGGGGAAAATGGAACTAGTTCTCAATCGTGTTGGCAGTATGTCGCTCTTGAACATGACACTCATCTGCATTCGTGTCAGTTTGGGGATATCCCATTTCGTCATTTTTTGTCTCCATGGGTTTGGGTAATCTGTTTTGACCTCTCATATGCTCTTTTCTATGTCATCATGACCTCATATCCCTTGATGTTAAATACTGCCAAATTCCGGAGTCGTGTCGCCAATATGTTCAAGAGAAGTTTCCTTCTAAAGTTTTCAACCTCTAATTCCTCTGTTTGGTCCTTATTCACTATCATCTTATTACCCTATCTCATGTTGATGATGTGGGAAACATTATGGCCCTCCTTCGACCAGGTCACTTCCTGTCGACTTCAGTTCATTATCTAGGAAGCTGATATAGAGACTCCCTTCTGGTACCTTGGAGCTTGCATGCCTTAATGGCAAGTTCTTCACATTCAACGACAGGTCCTCATCATTGGCCTCTGATCGAGTGATTTTGTGGATGTTCGACACCAGATCACTGTTCACATTTCGTGGATTGTACTAGTTGTACCTTTAGAGCCATTTTCATTATTGGTGGTTTCTCTCGAGCCTGTTAACAGCTTTTATCATTGACTGGTAATCAGGCGACTTTCTCGCATGTTCGACTTCAGCTCACTTATTCGCATGCTTGAATTTGTACTTGTTCGGGTCGATATGGAGTGCAAAACCCTGGGTTTTGTATGATAAAATCCAGGCTGCGGGATGATTTTGTCTATCATGACTATATGCATGATTCTTCTGATTAGATGGCTGCGACCATACCTGAGTCTATTTGTTGATCCTTCTTGCTAGATGGCAACGTCCATACCTCAGATCTTGTTTTTATATGTACTCTATTATGGATGGCTGTGCCCATGCCACATATTCATGTATTAGAGATATCATTTGTACTTGTACTTGCAGGTCTTCCGACGATAGTTTTTGGTTTGAACACGTTCTCGTAAAGCATTTCACTCCTCCCTCTCTTTCGGACCTCATGCTTTAGGGGGCATCTATTACACAACATTTTGTCACTGTCCCTACAATCCTCGTCCCGCACTTTGGAGGACCATTTCAGTGACTTCTGTGTATTGTCATACCTTGCAAAAAGTGTCATTGCGTCCCTTAGCATGTGAAGAAAATTTCCTCTGTTGACTATTCCTGGAGAAGGCTCTCAAAAACATATGATTTTGGGTCGGCGCTGGTAGGCAGTTATGGCCTCGCGCCCATTGGCGCTCTGTCTCAGTGAATTGCCTGCGCCGAGCTGTTTTTGGAAATTTTTTTAAAATAGAAACAAAGTTTCCATGCCTAACCACTTCGTGAGTGGAGTCATCATGGTTTGTTCGACTGAATAACGTCGAAGTCCTTCGCTTGGATTCTTGTTTCCTACATTTGGGAAACTCCCCAAAGGATAAGGTCTCCCTTCCAACTTATGAGGGATCCCAAATCACCTCCTCCTCTCCTATAAATACACCCTTCTCACATAGTTTCAGCTAGCTAAACAATCCTTACTATAACTGGTGTGAGATAGAGCAGAGAAGAATCCATTGTCGAGAGAGAGTTTAGGCCCATTGCCTCGTCAAGTCCAATTCCCCGACGAATGCTTGAGACGCATTTGAATGGACCCATTGAACGAGGTTGCAATGTCAATCTTCTCTCTATTTATTAATACATGACTGGTTTTTTTGTTCCCGTTTTTCATTTGATGTGTTTAATCTTTTGCAATACATTTGATTCTCCTTGACCAATTAAATAACTATGAATGCAAGTATGTTTTTGTATGCTGTTATCATTCTCTGATCCTTGTGTAGGCACCCGAGTATCACCGTTAAAGGACAGTGACGTGTAAATACGAAGATCAAAAGATCGATGCAACAAGCTACGACAAGAGCGTTGGAACAACGATAGGTCATCTATCCTGACTCACTTTCATTCATAAACTAGGAATCCGAAGGATTAACATGTTCCCTTGCTACTAGACCCACCCTAGGGCTAGAGGGATCACCTTTGTCCGCAGAGGGGATTTACCTGTGCAACACCTTCTAGAATGGGAGAGGGAGATATGCCCTAATTCTATGCCCTTCAAATTCAATCATATGTGGTTGAATGATCCCGATTTCTGTGATCTAGTTAAAAAATCTTGGAATTCCCCTATTTTGGAAGACATCATTCGACCATCATTGTTGATCAATTGTAAATTGAAGAGGCTTAAAAAGGAGGTTTGTGCATGGATTAAGAATCACAAATTTGAGCTCTCGAAGGAGTTAGCATCTATCGAACAAGATATTGCGTCATTATTGGATCCATCCATCCCTGAGTACTTCTCAAATCATGCCAAAAATGCTATTCTAGACCTGGTGGAGAAGAAAAAAAGATTTCAATATTGCAGGAAAAGGAGTGGCGACTCAAAAGTTGGATTGCTTGGATTAAAGGAGGCAACAAAAATACTAAGTTTTTCCACGGGGTTGCAACAAAATGAAAACATACCAAAACTATTTGGGAAATTAGAAGTGATGATGGCCAAACTCTTACATCTATGGAAGAATTCAAATGCGAGGCTTTCCTTTTCTTCTGTAAACAATTCAGGCCGGATTCGAAGCAGAGAAACATTGAAGAGAAGATGGAATTAATGAATATATTTCCAAGAATGGTCAATGAGGAATATTTAGTGGAGATGGATGCCTCTATTACACAAGATGAACCCTTACATACTTGAAAAGATATGGCGAAGGATAAGTTCCCGGGGCCTGATGGCTAGCATGTTGAAAATTTTCCCTTCTTATTTGATCTTATGAGGCCAAAAATGATCCAAATGGTTGAAGAATCTAGAATCTTTGACCATATATCAAGTGTTACCAACGCATCATTCCTTGCTCTCATTCCAAAAATGTTGAATTCTATTTCTTTTAATGATTATAAACCCATCTCCTTATGTAATTATGTTTACAAAATAATTTCTAAACTTCTAGCTAACAAAATGAAGAAGATTTTGTCTTCACATATTACTCTAGAGAAATTTGGTTTCTTGGTTGATACGATAATTAAAGGTGAGGTGGAAGTTGCACAAGAGTGCATCCACTCCATTAAATCCAAGAATTTGAAGGCATGTGTGATGAAATTTGACCTTATTAAAGCCTATGATAGGGTTGACAAGGAAATTCTCAAGATGACCCTTTACAAAATTGGATTTCTACACAACCATGTGAAATGGATTATGGCCTGTGTATCATCGACATTAATGGTCATGCTAATCAATGAGGAGCCCACTAACTTCTTCAGAATTCATAGAGAGCTCAGACAAGGATGTGCCCAGTCTCCTCTTCTCTTCATCCGAGTGATTGATGCTCTTAGTAGAACAATTAAAGCTAAAAATGAGGTTGGGACAATTATGGGCTGCAGGATCACGAAGAATAATTTCCCAACACACCTCATGTTTGTGGACGATGCCCTCTGTGCAAGGGGAATGGGAGACTTATTTCTAGGTCTTCTTGCAGTTCGACAGAGCTTCCGGCCTCATCATTAACAAAGACAAATCAAAGATTATTTCTGATGTTGGGGCTTTAGATGACATCATTAAAATTGCTTCCAAGTTTGGGATTAAAATTCTCCCACTGCTTGATGGATTTAATTATTTGGGCTTCAAATTAAATCCTTCCAAATATGAGATCCTATATTGGTCATGGCTTATTAAAAAAATTGAAACAAAATGGACTACATGGGAATATATGTTGATCACACTTAAATTCAGGGTCATGCTAGTGAAGGTTGTTCTTCGAGAAATTTCGATACATTGCTTGCATTTATTCCACATCCCACAGGCTATCATTAATCGAGTAGATGCTATCATTGCGAGATTCCTTTGGTTTGGTGTTGGCAACACCAAAAATTTCCATCTCATCAGACTTGAGTCTATCTCCAATCTCGTTCAGACGAGTAAGTGGGGAATTCAATACTCCAGATGATTCAACTTAGCTATTTTGACCTCAAATATTTAGCGGGTATTCAACGTTAAGGCACTATGGAAATAAATTATTTTTGCTAATTATATCCTGACAACTAATCTCGAAGACTGGATCGCTGTAGGGGCACCTTCTCATTCAAGGTCATCTTTCATTTGGTGTAGCTTAATGGTTGTGTGTCCTTGGTTTTGTTCCAATTTGTGCTGGCAGGTGGGTGACGAGACTAAGGTGCTCATTGGTGTGGATGTGATGAAGGGTTTCACTAGAAACCATATTCTCCTTGTTCCCTTAATTCAATGTCTCAATAGAATTGGCTATAATTCATTGTCCAACCTTGGTTGTAGATGATTTTCTCTGCTTTCTTCAATTTATTGGCCTCATGCATGGGATATTGGCCTTCCGGGGCATTTCATCATTGAATGGGAACTTTATCGTTGTCAATTGGACGAAGCTGGTAGCTCCCTGTCCCAAAAATTGGATAGACTTGTCTGGGACGACCATGTGGCTAAATGATGCATTTCTTCCAAGTAAGCTTACTCTTATATCTCCATGAACATACTCCCTAATCCTTCCGCTGATTGGACTGCACAAATGTGGAAATGGGAGCTTTCTCTCAAGCTTAAATGTTTCACATGGTTGACCATACATAGCCATATACTAACTTGGGAGAACTTGATGGAACATGGATTTCAAGGGCCAGGAAGATTCTTGCTTTGTAGGTTTGCCTTTGAATATTGTACTCATATCTTTCTACTCTGCTCCTTCATAATGACCATTTGGGAGGAGGTCTTTAGGTCCCTGAATATTATCTCCTGCGAATCACTCCTCTATCCTTTCATGCCTAAAATCATGGTCAGCTAGTGAGAGTGCTTATAGATCTTTGCCTCTGTACATCATTTGGGAGATTTGGGGTATTCACAATGATTTCATTTTTGAGGGAAGGCAACCTTACATTCAATCCTCCTATCTCCTAATCGTTTCATATTTCTTGGAGATTGGTCACTAGTCTCTTAGGACTCATTCTCGGTTAGTTTCCTATCTGGACTTGGAGGACAAGTTCCCTATAGGATTTTTTGATGGGGCATCTTTCGGGGGTCATTGTGGATGTGGGGATCATATCCAGATCAATGCTTTAGAAGCGTATAGTTTTTTCTGGCATAGAGGGGTTGGTTCCAATTGCATGGCATAATTGGTTTCCCTTTGGGGCGTATTACATTGTGCCCTCTGGCTTTCAATTGAAAAGATCCTTGTTGTTGGAGATGAATTGAAAATCATCCAATGGATTCATGGGGCCAATGCTCTCGTGTTTCCCTCCTTGGTTAACTAGATGGAGACACTAGGTTGCTTCTCTTCAACATGTTTTAAGAGAGCAAAATTAGATTGCAGATGTTTTGTCCAAGTGTGGCTTCTCCGTCTTTCCGGGCTAATATTTTATGAACTTCTAGTCCAAAACATTGTTCGTGGCGAGTGTTTTTTTGAGGTGTACAAGCATGGTGGTCTGCCTTAGGCTCCAAATTTTTGGCGACACTGTGTAGGAGGTTTTGTTTTGTTTTTAATCTCTTTATATCCAGTTAGTTACCTGATATTTTGCTGAATTCTATTCTTTTTTATCTTCCTATTTGTATTCTCATTAGGCCATCTCTCAGAAAGTGATGACCTTTTCATTGAGTACTGCATCTTATGTCTCTCTTCATGAGCTAATTGAATCATAGTATTGTCGATTTTGCTAACAGTTATCAAGAAATGAACTATGTAAATATAAATGCCTTTATTTTTAATGAAAACATTGTGTTGTATTCTTAAAAAAATTAAAAAATAAAATCTTAATTTTTAAAAATTGGAGATAACAATTTTCACATGTCACTGATTTTATATTAATTTATAGATATAGAGTTTCAGCTTCATCAAATAATTCATTTAAATACTGTGTAACTCATTAGCCTGAAACATATTATTTTTTATTTTTAAATAAGTGACTTTGGATGGGAACGCTATCATAGCGATGACCTTATTCTTACGTTTTGTTTGTAATCATAATCAGGTTATATGGTAATGTATTTCAAATATGTCAATTCCTGGCATTAAAATTCAAAATTTACCCTAAATTTTATTTCTGCACAATAATCAATGTAAAGAATAAAATATGCTTTCATGGTCAATTTTATCTGAATTGTATAAGAAACAATAATTGATGTAAAGAATAAACAATAATCAATATAAAAAATAAAATATGCTTTCATGGTCCGAGTTCAAGTTTATGCTATCTGAGTGTGAGATATAATTAGATTGTAGATTCTTATATGTGATGGAGATGAAAGTTCAAATAATTAACTTGACTTACTTCGTATCCATTAAATTTCTCTAATATATTAAAATCTACCATAAATATAACCATGAATTTATGTATGTCTTATCACACGTTTACTGAAAGTAAAGTAAACTAAATGTTTTAGAGTGAAAACTATCCGTTGTGATTTAGGAGTACGTATTCCTGGAGTGAGAACTAGTTTAATTTCGTCCAAACACAAATTATTAATATTGACTTGCTGGCTGCTGATACTAGCTCCATCTAGATTTATAATTAAAAAAATCTAAATTAAATTTAAACAGACTGAAGCCAACCCCAATTCCTATATTAGATAGAAGAACTAAAAAAAAGTACTCAAGGTTTCCAGGAATTCTTTATACATAAATTTAAATATGTTATTTTTAATTGTTTGATTTTGAAATAAAAATAATAAAGTTTTGTGTTAAATTGTTTTGTTCAATTAAATTTATATTAGATTATAATGATTTTAAACCATTTTTATATCTATATTTTTATGTATATTATTTAATAAATATTTAACTTTCAAAATAATATTTTTATAAATTATTTTTGATATAATAAATTATTTTCTAAAATAAAGAAATATTGGTTCTTTAGTAAATAGAATGTCCTAAAATTAAGGCTTTTATAAGTGATTTTGGTATATTATTGAGTATTTATTCATATTTTAAAATAATGTTTTTATTTGGTTACTTAAATTTTTAGTATTTTTAGGTGTAATCTAATTTATAGATTAAAAGGTTTTTTTCATAATATTTTTTCTAATAAATTTTAACTAAAATTTTGACTTTTTTTTTAAAAATTTATAGAATTTTGAGTGATTCATGAATTTCTGAAAATACTAAATATATTTATGCATTTAAAAATATATTTCAAACAAATAAAAAAATTACAATCTTGTTTAAAATCATGTTATCGAATTTATAAAAAAAACAATTTCGTGTATAAATTACACTGTTTTTTATTTATTTATTTAACACTCAATAATTATTCAAGTCAATTAGAAACTAATGTAATATTTTTATAATTGGTTACTTTTATACTTTTAAAACCTTTTTACATTTATACTTCTAAAACCTGGTGAATTTAAGTAACAAAGAACTTTTCTCAATAACATGTAGCAATGAAGGATTTTATATAAAATAATATTAACATCGCACTACATGCGATTGCTGTGTATTTCTTTATGAGAATTTTTTTTGCTCTAGTATTGCGATTGTTTTATGAGAATTTTATTTTTCCTGGTTTAAGGACGCATCAGTACAACTGAGTGAACTGAATTCCCCTCGAAAGGACGGAAATACATGCGATTGAGATATAGATTGGAGGGTCTTTTCAAATTTTGGAGTTTCATAAAAGTTGAAATGGTCCGTTTCAACTAATTTATTTTACTTTATATTTACAATCACGACAATATTTAACTTGAATCCTACTAAAAACCAATTTTTTTTGGAGTTCGAGCTCCACCTTCAATATCAATTATTACTGGTTAAGCTATTGGTTCAACTCCATACACATTTGGATTTAATTATCTTTTTATATAGACTAAGGGTCACTTAGGTTTTTATGTATATATATTATTTGTAATTTGGGCTAAACTATATTAAAAGCATGAAAAACTGTACATAGGCAATGGGTAAAGAAGGCAAACAGTGCTTAGCCTATCCATGCCTTGGTAGTTTTCAAAATAAACCAAGTTTCAGGCTCCCTCAAAGGAGGAAACTAGCCCCTTAAGAGTGCCAACCAGTCTTGTAAAACAAAATATTCAGTGGCCCATATAAAAACAAAGGAGATGAAGCATATCCCGGGGTAACAAAAAAACATAAAATAACCTTGCTACTAAACAGTATGGAGTTCCTTCATCTTCGTTCGTCGCGTGGTCCTCTTCCTCTATCACGCACCCATATTCTCTAGCAATGGCTTCCTCCTCAGCTGTGGGCATTCGAGGAGGCTTCGAAGGGGCCACATGGACGATGGGAGCGACTGGGTACTCAGCATCGTAATCTCTAGTCCAGACACCGTCCGAGTCCATAACCCAAACGCCTATTTCCTCCTTCGTGGGCTCATAAACTAGAAGTGGGTTGGTTTTACTAGGTAAAGGCTGCATATATTGCGAAATAGTGGATTTCCTGCGGCCTCTTCTACCCTTAGGCTTTTCCGGAGGCAAAATAGTTTCCCCATGAGTGTTGTCAAACGCTTGAGGAGCCAACACCTCATGGCTATCTAATGCAGAGCCTTCGATGGATTCCAATCGCTGGTCGTGGCCATGTTGGGAGCGGCCTGAGAACACACCCCTATAGTTTCCCTTGATGGGTTTTTGACACTGGTGCAGGGCCATGGTATGGCTGTCAAGCAAAGGAACATAACTAAGTGCAGGGGTGACGATGGTAGAGAGAGCCTGCAAGACCAGCAAGAACAACTAAGAAATGAAAAATTGGAGAGCCTCTGTGCCATTTGAAAGCTCGAGGCACTGATTCTGAGTGCGGGTGCAGTGAGGGACGATCCATGTGAGCCTTCATGTGATGCATGGTATGACAGGCAGCCAAGTGTAACAGAGCGTCGACGAAATTAAACATTGATTTTAGGTTCCACATCAGGATCGAGCTGGTTGTGCAGGACGACGTCAGTCTGAGCATGGGAATACCTGTCATCACATGATCTGGAGATTTCACCCGCATTTGGGGGTGTTCGATCCTTTTGAAGGAAAGTGAGGCAACTCTTGCAAAGGATATCATCCTGGATATGATGGAATTTAGAGTGGTATAGCGATGAGTTGCATTCCACTCCTTTGTTGGTCAGGAGATCAACTACAGAGTTTGCTTTCCTACGAACATGGTGGAATGTCAAGTCCTTATGATGCTGGAGCAAACACTCCAGATGATTGAGGCGAGTGGCAAGCCTCCATCTCATAGAGACCTTTGTGGATGAGGAGCCAAGGAGAATGTGGGCTGCATCTTGGATGATGAGCTGAGAATCTCCTTCCATTTCTAGTGGGAAAAATTTGAGCTCGATGGCTATGAAGATACCCTAGATAAGCCCCTCCAATTCCACGGAGTTGTTGTTATCCCACCCCAGGTTTCCATAGTAAGCGTGTAAAGGGTTGCCGCTAGAATCTCTGAAGATGCCACCAAAGCTGGCTTCCCCTGGGTTTCCTTTGGAAGCATCATCAAAGTTGCATTTGAAAAGTCTAGCCAAAGGTGGATTCCAGATTTCAGGAGAACTAATCCTACCTGCATGCGTGGGGTATTTCTCCATTGGGGGTTCAACGCTCAGATGCCAATTGTTCCAAATCATGCATTCAACAATTGTTGTCGGGAAGTCTTCCTTCCCTAAGGTGCTAGGGTAAGAGTTTTTTCTAAGTAGCTGCATAGCTTGGCCCAGATCTGTTCCTGAGCTAATGTGACATATTTGTGTAGGTTTTAACCCTGAACATAAATTATCTACACACGAATCTTATAACAAAAAATAAACAATAGCGAAAGCATAAAACATAAAACAGATAAACACAGAGATTTTCCCCTGGATCCCAAATCGGGATGACCAGCTTGATATTTCATTATATGCCTTTTAGTGTTACAACACATATATACATGCCGAAGCATACATGAACCCTAATCCATTAAACCTGGATTAGAACATAACTGTAGTTCCCTTGACCGGATCTACAAAAAATACCAGGGGCCGAAAAACCATCATACCCCAAAACCATGCACAAAACCATGGGCGCGGACTACCCACCGGAAATTAAGGACCAAAAAATTTTAGCCGGGGCAGCGGACCCCAATAGGGGGGGCTACCGCCCCCCTTGTGACCACCCCGTTGCACCCAGCGCAAAGGGGGGGCTATCGCCCCCCCTCTTACCCCCTCGCGCGTGCTTAGTCGTGGAAAGAATATAACACATACCCAACAATTTGAAGATCCGACTATTTCGTTCTTTCCAGAGGGTCCATGTGAGTAGCCCGGAATGAGCTGCCAAAGGCGATTTAAGAGATTGTTGGAATAAGGATTCTCCTACCATGTGCTGATGGTGTGGGTGATGTTACCCTAGGCCCAATTGGATCTTCTGCATAGGGAATCGATTTTGTCCCAGAGAGTGTTGGATATGGGACAAAGGTTCAGCAGGTGATCGATGGATTTGCTGTCATTCTGGCATAGAGGACATCGCGATGGACCCACAAAGCCCCGCTTCAGGAGATTTTCCCATATGAGGATGCGTCTTTTGATGAGAAACCATATAAATGTAGCGACTTTTGGCCAAAGATTAGATTTTCATATCCTTTTCCATAGCTGGTTTGAGTGGCCAGGGTTTGATGGTTGAATAAGACGGTAAGCTTCCTTGGTTGAGTAGTTGCCTCTTGCAGTGTGGCCCCAACAAAGGATGTCTAGCCCCTGCTGAGTTCTGATTCTTCTTTTTGCTAATTTCTCCCATATGTCATTGTGTTGTTCATTATTCCAGCTTGCTTGCCATCGATCGGTTGGGAGCCAATTCCTAAATCCTTGAGTGACTTCATGAGTCCAAAAGTCATGGACACAATTTTGTTCTCTCGCTTGTAAGATCGTGCTCCATATGGGGCGAGGGAATATAGAGGATAGACTTGGAATTTTCTGCCATGAGTCTCCCCAAAACCGAGCTTGAGCACCTTCGCGAAGTTCCCAAAAACGAGTTTGGATGAGATAACTGTGTTGAGTGGTTGCATTCTAGATCTGGGATCCGCCAAGTGAAATATTGAATCTAATTAGTTCCTCCTTGGGCCAATTTACAACGTATTAACCGCCTATAAAGTTGCCCAAGGTTTTTCAGGGCAAGAGACCCATTTCCACCAAATACTGGTGCCCATGATGATATTATTATGCTGCAGATATCTTAGACTAAGTCCCACTTGAGTTTTCGGCATGCAGACCTCCTTCCATTTGACCAATGCCCATTTGTCCTTGTCTTTGGTTCCACCCGAGAGAAAGGTTCTTTGAAGGTTGTGAATGGCTTTGAGGACCCATTTAGGTGCAACCAGAACAAAAAAGAGATATATGGGCATAGATTGAGGAACAAATTTGATGAGGGCTAGACGACCTGCTATGTTGAGAGAATGGCAAGTCTAGGGGGAAAGTCGGGTCTCCATTTTGTCCAACAGCTCTCTCCAGGAAGAGTGTTTGATGGCTGAGTCCGTGAGGGGATCCCCTAGGTACTTGGAAGACAGATAAGCTATGGTAAAGTCGAGGATGTGAGATATATTGTGTTGGGTGACAATGGGCGTATTGAAGAATAATATTTGAGATTTATCAGTGTTGACAGTGGTTCCAGAGGCTTCAGAAAAACAATCTAGAAGGGTTATTATGGTGAGAGTTTCTTGCACAGAGGGGTGTCCCATGATCATGTTGTCATCCATAAATTTTTCATGAGAAATGGGAGGTTGATTGTGAATGGGGATGCCTTGAAGGTCATGAGAGCAGATCGAGTTCTTGATCAGGCGGCCCAGACCCTCGGCCATAAGTACAAAGAGAAAAGGAGAGATAGGGTCAACTTTCCTTATGCCCCTAGAGGGGTTGAAGGTTGTCGAGGGGATGCCATTGACAAGGATAGCGAGAAATGGAGAGGAAAGCAGGCTCATGATCCAGCAAGCCCAGGTATGGCAGAAACCAAAGGCTAAAAGGAGATGTTTTATGTAATTCCATCTCAGCTTGTCGAAGGTCTTGGAAAGGTCAATTTTGAGGAGCACACCTGGCGTTTTTGAGCTTTTTAAGGAATGCATGAATTCATGGGTTAGAATGATTCCATCAAGAATCTACCTACCTTCAACATAGCCCGTTTTCTTCGAAGAGATGAGCATTGGAAGGAGCTACTTCAATTTGTTAGAAATAACTTTGGAAATAATTTTTTATATAACATTTTAGAGGGATATTGGCCTGTACTTACTTGGGGAAGTTGCGCTATCTTCCTTCGGGATGAGAGTGAGAAAGGTTGCGTTGAGAGCTAGAAGAATCCGGTGAGTTTTTCCCGATTCCTCCACTAGGTCCTAGACCTCCTCCTTGATGACATCCCAGAAAAAATGGAAGAAGTTGGTGGTGAATCCATCCAGACCTGGGGCTTTCCCCTCTTTGAGCTGGAATCCTGCTTGTTCTACCTCCAACAAGGTTAGGGCCTTAAGAAACACCCTATTGTGATCATCATTGACTAGTTTTCGGATATGCTGAGTAATTTTCTCAATAGCCTCTTGACGCTGAGTGATCAGTAGTTCAGAATTTTTTCTCAAAATTCAAAGTTACAGGATTGGGTTGAAACTAGGATAGTTGCATAGTTCTCGTCTTCCTGATTTCGATGCCGCGAACGGTTCGAAAAATCGATGTCATATGAGGAGAAATCGACTAAAGACATAAATACTTAGAAGAATTCTAAGAGAGTAACAAATGGTCGCAATTAAATCGAAGATCTAAGGGCGAAATATAAATGGTCGTGATGACTTCACAAGTCTGACAGAATGATATGCGATGAATTGGCGGAGACAGACGTGAGCCGTTGGATCATGCAACAGATCAACGGTGGATGATGAATCATGATCTCACATTTCAAAAATAATAGAAGATACCGTTAAGAGTTCGCACAGTATGTTAGATGGGTTGCGATGCGATGTGAGAAGGATGAAGGATGCGATGTGATGAGGGGGAGCCATGTGTCTGCTTTGCGCAATAGCGCACTTCACAAGTTTTGTGATTTAGCGAATTCACAAAGAGTTAAAAGTTGCGGGCAGGTGATTGCAATCGCTTGCAATTGGCTCGACATATGGTGGGTCTCTCCAGCAAGAAGTCTGTGTGTATGTAACATGTTTTGGGTTATTTGCATTCTATTATAAAGAGCGATGTTTGATCGCTTTACGTATGTATGTTATTTAACTTCGAATTGTATTCCGTTTTTTCCGCTAACGTATAAGCCACTTAACAGTTGGGGGTGCGCATGTGGCCACCACCCTAACCGTAACACTAAATGTGTGAATTAATAGGCGGAGAAGATAAGGGTCAGACCTAATTTAACTCCAGTTAATTGGAGTTCTCCACATTTAGTGGAGTTTTCCTAGGAGATATTAGGAAAAAGAGCAGGAGGCTCAATTTTCGACCATTCTGAGTGAATGAAGAGTCATTTTTGACTAATTGGAGCATTTTAAAGCCATTGGTGTAGAGAAAACAGTCGTTAGAGTATTGTAACTATATGTAATAGTAAAATTTTGAGCATAATGAAAGATGGAAAAGCCATTGGGAGCTGGACCAGCAAATGTAGCCCAGGAGGGTGAACTGCTTCATTATTCCTACTATGTAAATTTCACGTGGTGTCTTATTTCTCTATTTTACACTGCTGTTTAGTGTTATTTATGCTTATTTTCTGCTTCTAATTCACTAAAGTTCATCTATAATTCATGGAAAAAACTCCTTAATCCTTATTCAAACTAATGAACCAATTATGCACATGTTTTTTAAAACTGAAAGACCCTTAGCACAGAAAAAATAATACAGTCATTTCAGATCAGATGGTATCGGAGCTAGATTTTTTCTGTGGTGTTGTTTAGTGCAAATAATTGTTTAAATTTTTGCAAGTTTTAGATGCTTACAAGGCTCAAGCTCAAAAGGGAAGAAGGCAAACTGGTGGAAGCAGGAGGGTCTCAAAAGGAGCCAAAGAAAAGGAGAGAAAGATTGCCACAATCTCCACCACCTAGTTCACCTCCTAAAGAAGCAGAAGCCCCACTAAGAATGTCTCATAAGGAAGGAGAAATTCATGAAGAAGTTGACCCTAAGGAAGAAGAAAGAGTGTTTAGGAAAGCATTTGTTGACATGACTGAGATGGTTAGAATTATTTATCAATAAAGGAATGAGAGACTGGAAGGAGAAGGATCTAAACTCCAAAAGGAAGGACAAGGATCTTCAGGAGGTCAACATGATGAAGGCAAGTCAAAGAATGGAAATGGAGGAAATGGAGGCAATGGAGAGCCACCATATTCACCCTCATCATCTTCTACCTCTTCTTCAGTACATCAACCACACAAGTCCAAGAGCACTGGTAAATATCCTTTATTAAAACTTGATGTTAAGTTCGAATTGCCAATGTTTAATGGTGAAGTAAATGCAGACAATCTAGATAATTGGATTCGATAAATGGAGGTCCATTTAAGAATACAGAACCTTCTAGACGATGATACAAATATTCAATTATCTTCTTTGAGAATGGAAGATGCAATACTTGTTTGGTGGGAAGCCAAGACACAGGAGGAAATCAAGAAACATGGTAAGATTATTCTATCATGGTCAAATTTTATTGCTGCTATTAAACAATAATTTTATCCATTAGCTCATATGAAAAAAGCCAGAACAGGCAGAACTTTAGGCAGTTAAAGGGAAAAAATGTGCAAGAATACACCCAGGAGTTTAGGAGAAGAGCTCTTTTATTCAAGGTGGATTTGCATAGCCAAGACACTTTGCTAAAGTACATAGGAGGCTTACATAGCTACCTAAAACATACTATTTTCATGTTTAACCCCACCAGTCTAGATGAAGTTTGTGTTCAGGCCACACATCTAGAAGCTAGAGGGAAGAACATTCCTAAAGAGGGTAGGAAGAAACGTTTTAAGGGTAAAGTCAAGGAAAAGACCCCAAAAGGTAAAAACAAAAAGATTGTGTTTGTTAAGAAAGAAGGAGAAAAAGTTATTTGTAAACATTGTACAAAATAAGGCCATGATGAAACTCATTGTTGGAAATTACATCCAGAATTGAGGCCAAAGAAACCCAATAACAAAGGGAAACAAAAAACTGCTGCCACAGCGCAGCAAGACTTAGGGTCTGATTCAGGTGATGAGACTAAAATTACAGCCATGGGATTGAAGAACATGAAAGGAAAATAAATAGAAACTAAACCTAATACTAGTACATGAAACTATCACATAAACACTCCAAATGAAGAAGAACGAATATAAATGTTTCATGTGAGGGTCATATCGAAGCATACCAAGATTAACACACTGTTTTACAGTGGGTCACAAGCAAACTTGATCTTTGAAGACTTGGTCAAAAATCTTAACCTTGAGACCATACCACATCCAAAACCATATCCATTGGGTTGGATTTGTAAGGATGCAAATATACATGTTACAAGGAAATGTATATTGAGGTTTGCAATCACTGCAAGCTTTGTTGACACAATTGAATTAGATGTGGTTTCGCTTGACATAAATGGTATTGTATTAAGGAGTCCTTTCTTGTATGACAGGAAAGAGATCTTCTATCTCCATTAGAACAAGTATCATTTATTCAAATATGGAAAGGAGTTCATTGTTAGAGCACACTGCAATAAGACACACATTTCTTTGGTAAATGCTGGACAGGTAAAGAGGCTGGTAAATTCAAGTAATAATTTTGTTCTTATTATGATTAAGCCCAAAGCTTATATTAATCATGAATATTTTGAGGGATGTGATCCTAAGTTGAAATCAGAATTATATGATGTGGTTAATGGGCATCATGAGATGTTTCAGGAGCCAACAGGATTTCCTCCAAAAATGGAAATTCAGCATGAAATTCAGTTGCAGCAAGATTGTCCTCTTCCAAACATCGGTATGTATTGCATGTCGATAATGGAGAATGCTGAAATAAAGAGGAAAATAAAAGAGATGTTGGATAAAGGTATCATAAGGCCAAGAACCTCGCTATGCAGTTCACCCATAGTCTTGATACCAAATAAAGATGGGACTTGGCGCATGTGTGTAGATTTTTGAGCTTTGAAAAAAATTACGGTAAACAATATTTATGCACTCCTAAGAATAGATGATTTTCTTGATCAGATGAAAGAAGCAATTTTTTTCACTAAGTTAGATTTACGAAGTGGATATCATCAAGTAAGAATTGCAGAAAGTGATATATGGAAAACTACATTCAAAACCAAACAAGGACTCTTTGAGTGGCTAGTTATGTATTTTGGTTTATGTAATGCACTAGAAACTTTTATGTTGTTTATGGATAATGTTTTGTGACCATTCTTTGATGAATTTGTTATTGTGTACTTATATGATATTTTGATTTTCAGCAAAACAAGAGAAGATCATGTCTTGCATGTAAATAGAGTGCTTGATATTTTGAAGAAAGAGAAATTGTTTCTTAAGATGTTAAAATGTGAGTTTGGAAAGACTTATTTGGTCTATTTTGGACTTATTGTAGGAGGAGGAGAATTGAGGATTGATCCTTCTAAAGTGGAGGCCATTGTGAATTGTCCCACACCCAAAAACAATTATCGAGGTAAGAAGTTTCCTAGGTGAAGCTCAATATGGGAGGAAATTTATTGCTAACTGTTCTTCCATTGAAGCTCCTATGCATGCAGTGACAAGTGTGAAGAAAGGCTTCCAATGAGGAGGCAAACAACAAAAAGATTTAAAAGCTTTAAAAGACAACATTAGTTCAGCTCCAATCCTTGCACTACCAAATTTGAGATAGCCATTCGAGATACAAACTGATGCTAGTGACTATGCCATGGGTGCAGTCCTGTTGCAGCATGGTAAGCCTATCGCCTTTCATTCAAAGACTTTTAATGGTGCTGTGATTAATTATCCTACATATGACAAAGAACTATATGCATTGGTACAAAGTGTCAAGAAGTGGAAACACTACTTGATGGGTAAAGAGACTATTGTACACACCGATCACCAACCATTACAATACTTGTAGTCGCAAACAAAATTGCAGCAATCAAGACGTTTCAGGTGGATGGGATTTCTTCAACAATTTCACCTGGTTATAAAGTACAAAAAATGTATATTCAATAAATTTGCAGATATTCTTTCGAGACCAATCATTATTGCTTCTACTTTACTAAAAAATGATTCTATTGTACATGAGAGTTACATAGAACAATATGAACATGACATTGATTTCAAAGATGTGTATGCTAGTTTGAGTGAAGGGAATCAAGTTGAAGAAAGAGATTATCACATGCATAAAAATTTGTTGTTTCATTTAGGAAAGTTATGTATTCCATAAGGAGAGAGGCTAAGTGTCATCAGAGAAGCTCATTATTCTATTATTCCTGGACACTTTGGGGTAAGAAAAACAATGGCGCATCTATAGAGGTATTGTTATTGGCCTTGCATGATAGATAGTGTGTCACGTTCTATAAGAGGTTGTTTTATGTGTGCAACAAGTAAGCCTAGTATTAGGAAGCTTGGATTGTAGACGCCACTACCAGTACCATCAAGGCTATGGGAGAGTGTCTCCATGGACTTTGTTGGAGGTCTACCTATGTCAAGAAAGCAACATGATTATCTTTTTGTAGTTGTGGATAGATTTAGTAAAATGTGTATACTTATGCCATGTAAGAAGACCATTACTACTGAACTTTATTTTCAAAATGTTTGGGTTCATTTTGGATTGCCCACTTCTATTTTTAGTGACAGAAATTCCAGGTTCATTGGGAATTTTTGGTCAAATCTATGGATAATGATGGACACAAAATTGAAAAAGACTACCGCTTTTCATCCACAAACAGATGGACAAATTGAAGTGGTGAACATAACAGTTGTGCATCTATTGAGAGGATATTGCAGCAAACATCCTAATTTATAGGATGAACAATTGCATTACATTCAACAAGCTTACAACTGGGAAAAGCACTCTTCAACACAAACCTCAGCTAAGCACTCTTCAACACAAACCTCAGCTTTTGAAGCATGCTTTGGGTATTTGCCAAAATCGCCATTTGACTTCATCTTTGGGAAGGATGTTGAAATTGATGGCCTTAGTGATATTGATAAGGCTTGAAATTTCATTGAGAAAATTCAGAGGATACATCAACAATTTTAATAATAGCTTGAGAAAAGTCAAAGAAAATACAAAGAAAGGCATGAAAAACATCGAGTTGATCATAAGTTTCAAGAGGGAGATGAGGTATGGTTGCACATTAGCAAATAAAGGATGCAAGGGGAAGGTAAAAAACTCAAACACATTCACTATGGTCCTTTCAAGATCATTAAAAAAGCTGGTAATAATGCATTCCAACTTGATTTTCCTTCGTTCATGCAAATGTATTAAGTTAATAATGTTGAAAACTTATGCTTGTATGAGCCTCCTTTGATTGATGATCAAGGAAGTGATGTTCAACTACCTTCTATTGAAGATTTCTTTCCAGTATTTCTGGATGAGCTCAAAGAAGATACAATTTTTGACAAGAGGACAAGAGCATCAAAGAGGGGAAGTGTTGACTACCTTCGAGTTGGGCTCAAAGGCACTAAACCAAGCAAGGAAAAATGGATGGAGATTGAAAATGTGAGGGAGATGTACTCTTATCTACTGAATAGGTAATCAAGTCTTTTGGGGTCCAAAATCTTCCCAATGGGGAGGAATGATCAGGAGTTCATAAATTTTTCTCAAAATTCAAAGTTACAGGATTGGGTTGAAACCAGGATGGTTGCATGGTTCTCGTCTTCTTGATTCTCAGGCCGCGAACGGCTCAAAAACCCGATTTCGTATGAGGAGCAATCGACTAAAGATAGAAATACTTAGAAGAATTCTGAGAGAGGAATTGATGGTCGCGATTAAATCAAAGATCTAAGGGCGAAAGATGAATGGTCGTAATGAATTCGCAAGTATGACAGAATGATATTTAATGAATTGGAAAAGACACATGTGAGCCTTTGGATCATGCAATAGATCAACGGTGGATGATGAATCACGATTTTGCATTTCGCAAATAATAGCGGATACCGTTAAATGTTCGCACGGTATGTTAAATTGGTTGTGATGTGATGCGAGAAGGATGAAGGATGTGAGGTGATGAGGGGGAGCCACCTGTTGGCTTTGTGTAATAGCACACTTCACAAGTTTTGTGGTTTAGCAAATTCACAAAGAGTTAAAAGTTGTGGGCAGGCGATTGCGATCGCTTGCGATTGGCTTGACGTATGGTGGGTCCCTCCAGAAAGAATTCCATGTGTGTGTAACATGTTTTGGGTTATTTGCATTCTATTATAAAGAGCGTTGTTTGATCGGTTCATGTATGTATGTTATTTAACTCTGAATTATATTCCGTTGTTTCTGCTAATGTATAGGCCACTTAACTGTTGGGGGTGTGCATGTGGCCACCACCCTAACTGTAACACTGAACGTGCAGATTAATAGGTAGAGAGGATAAGGTTAAACCCTAATTTAACTCCAGTTAACTGGAGTTCTCCACATTTAGTGGTGTTTTCATAGGAGATATTGGGAAAAAGAGCAGGAGGCTCAATGTTTGACCATTCTGAGTGAATGAAGAGGCATTTTTTACTAATTGGAGCATTTTGAAGCCATTGGTGCAAAGAAAACAACCATTATAGCACTGTAACTAAATGTAATAGCAAAATTTTGAGAAAAATGAAAGATGGAAAAACCATTGGGAGCTGGACCAACAGATGTAGCCTAGGAGGGGTGAACTGCCTCATCATGCCTGTTGTGTAAATTTCATGTGGTGAATTATTTATCTATTTTACACTGCTGTTCAATGTTATTTATGCTTATTTTATGCTTCTAATTCACTAAATTTCATCTATAATTCATGGAAAAACTCCTTAGTCCTTATGCAAACTAATGAACCAATTACGCACATGTTTTTTAAAACTGAAAGACCCTTAGCACAACAAAACTAATACAGTAATTTCAGATCACTGAATGTTGGGTTCTTTGTGGATGTCTTTGAAGTGGTTTAGCAGTTCCTCTGTGATGTCCTCATGATTTTCCAAGCGCTCCCCATCTTGAGTCTTGAGGATGGTAATTCTATTGTGCATCCTGTGTTGGATGGTGGAACGGTGAATTTTTTTTGTGTTTCATTCTCTTTCCTTGAGCCAGCGAATCTAAGATTTATATTTCCAAAGGATTTATTCTTGACGTATTCTTTCTTCAAGCTGGGTTGTTAGTGTCTTTTTCAGGGCCTCTAAGTAAATTGATCTACCTTCTAGGATGATTTTCTGATGGACCTGCCGCATTTACGTTTCCAACTCTCTTTGGTTGTGGAAGATATTTCCAAAGGTGTTATGATTCCACAGTTTCATTTTTCCTTTCAGCATATTTAGCTTCTGCTAGAACTGATACATTTTTGATCCTAAGGGTGGAGTGAGGGTAGTCCACCAATCTGAGATGAGCTCTTTGAAACCTGGATGTTTGAACCAAAGTTGTTCAAAGCGAAAATGTTTGTGAGTGACATTTCCTGGTCTGATCCATTGAAGGTGGATCGGTCAATGATCTGATACAGAGGTCGGGGTAATGGTGGCATCTAGATCCCCACCCAGGTGGATGAAATCATCCATGATGAGGAAGCGATCTAATTTGGATGCAATTTGATGGGATCCTCCCCTTCGGTTATTCCAAGTAAAGATGCTATTGGAGGTTTGAAGATCTATGAGATGATTACCTTGGATGAATTCCTTGAATTTGGTGTTGTACGTGTCAAGATGGGTCCTTCCTCCTTTTTTTTCTTGAAGGGTTGTGATCATATTAAAGTCTTCTCCGATCAGCGAGAGAGGGTGAGTTCACTAGTTGTTGAGATCTGCTATGCTGTTTAAAAGATTTTTTTTTTGTAGCATCGCCTGTGGGAAATAGACATTCGTGGGATTTATATGAATGCTGGTTCCTATCACGTGGAAGGAGACTTGAATGAAGTGACAATTGACATGACTATTCTCTAGGTCGATCAGTTGGGGATTCCAAATGATTGCAAGGTCTGCGGAAGCCCCACATGTGTTGACATCAAGGGTGTTGCAACCTTTCCAAAGTCTGTTGAAGATGGTATCCAGAGTTGAGTTGGAGCATTTTGTTTCTTGCATAAAAAAAATTGTTGGATTTTCCTCAGTGATTGTTTTCTTGATTAACCTGTGCTTGTAGGGGCTATTTAGCCCTCTAATATTCCAGGAGATGAGCTTCATTGAGAAGTGTTGGGAATGACTGAATAGAACCTAGTTAACTTGGGATAACGCCCTAATTCTACTAGCTCTTAATCCAAGCCAACCAGTCGCTGCAAATCTATTCTTCTTCCTCATTTTCTGGATTCTTCCAGGATGTGTTTGGTGTTCAGGAGAGTGCCACCTTGAATGCCGAGGGAGGGGAGCTGTTGGGCTTGAATGAGGACTTCCCCCAATTTTTGGATCTGTTGTTGGGGGATTGAGAGAAAGTATTTCCTCTTGCATGCATCTTCGAGACCCATAATGTCTAGGCCCCCATAGTCAATAATCTCTGATTCTTCTTCCATTTCTTCTAGGACTGATTCCGAGGCTGTGTCTCTGCCTTTACCTGAGTTGTACATAGTGGGTGTTGAGGACTGGCCTTGCAAAAGGGATTCCAGCTAGATTTTATTCTTCAGAGCATCTGGATGATGGGATTTCGCCTGCGAGGGTGGATCCGAGGCTCTTGGGATCTCACTCGCATCAGCATTCAGATTAGCCAGGGCTTCAAAACTGTTGCTTGTATTTGGAGCTTTGTTGTTCTGGTTTGTATTTGACTTCTGGGTATGCCTTTTTCTTCCAAAGACTTTCGTGAATCCTTCTGTGTCTTTGGCCACGAAGGCAGTACTTAGATTGGAGCTATGATTAAAGGGGAAATCCTTGAATAGGTGCCCATGATGGTGGCATTTCCTGCACCTAAATGACACATGTTCATAATCTACTATTTGGATCCATCCATAATCATCATAAACCAGGCTTACCTCATCACAGAGAGGCTTTGCGATATGCATGTACACGCGTATCCTTATGTAGGCTACATTTTTGTTGATCTTTGTCTCTTCCGCTATTTTTATGAATTCTCTGAGAGAATTGCCAATGTCCTGAAGGGTTAGCTCATCCCAGTAGTCCTATGGTAGGGTGTAGAGCCAGAACCAAACTAGAGCCCAACTGAAGTCTTCTTTGTCCAGGTTAAAGTGTTTGACCTAGTTGCGAAGATATAGACCTACTGAATTGAATAAATATGGGACGCCAACTAGAATTCAGTTCTTGTCTCCAATGCATGTGAATATCACATTGAAGATTCCCTTTGCGTAGAGCTATAGATCGATATGGCCCTTGGGTTTCCATTTGGAGGCGATCCAACCGGCCAGGAGGGATTTTTCTGTAGGCCAGAATCCCATGAAATTTCCTATCAAGGCATGATCCTTCATATATTGGATTCTTATATTGATTCGATGAGTCAGGAGCTCAATCTTGGGTCATTTTTTTGCCTTGGGGATGCATGTGGAGGAGTTTACTGTTGCTATCGCTTTAGTAGCTTCTATTGGCGGATTCGCTGCGGGTGACGTCCTAGAGGGGTAAGGGAACGAGACAGAGTTTTATTGACAAATGATGTCAGACCCTGCCATTACATCATTAGAAGGAGAACTAGAGGAGGGGGGATCCACCATCCCCCACTGTTGTCCTCCATGCGTGAGCCTGTCCGGGCACCAGGATATGTATTGGGTCACGATTCAGGGTTAGAAAGTGTGCCAGGGGCCGCCTGCTCGAGGGCCACCAAACCCTAGAACATGGACAAACGGTTCAGAGTCTTGCACGCTCCAGTATAACCCATCAATCCCTTGAGATCGTCAATTTGGTTTATATCACTTTTCTGTGTAATATGTTGGTATTTTATTTATATTATTTATTTAATAATTATTGATAATTAAATTATTTTTTATTTTTTTATTTTTTTTTAATTTGAGTATGATGATTAACATTTTTTAAGGCCAATGTGGTTTATTGGACTTCAAGAAAAGAAAAAAAAAATCTAATTGAGATTCTTCAAAATCATGTTTTTATGATAAAAAATAAGAGAAAGAATTGCTCCAAAATAACTATAGTTATGCTAATTTAATAAGTGAAGAAAATTGGAGATGTAGCACATGTTAAAGAATTGAAATATTATAAAAATAAAATATTATATATTCTAAGCTTTCACAATATTATAACTTTCTTTATGATAATGTTATAATTTAAATATGTTTTTTTATTTGTTTGATTTTGAAATAAAAATATTAAAGTTTTATGTTAAATTGTTGTGTAAAATTAAATTTATATTAGATTTTATTGATTCGAAACAAATTTTATATTATATTAGTATTTTTATGTAATTATTTTTATAAATATTTAATATTTAAATATTATTTTTATTAATTATTTTTAATATAATAAATTATTTTCCAAATAAAATATAATAAATTATTTTCCAAAATTGTAGAAATATTGTTTCTTTCACCAAATATAATCCATAGCCAAATAAAAGAATATTAAATTAATCTTTTGGTAACTTATTTGTATATCATTTGATTATTCATTCATATTTTTTAATAATAGTTTTATTTGGTTACTTAAATTTTTATTTTTATTTTTTATATTTTCTTATCACACATAAATTTTTAATTTTTTATTAAAGTCACTTATCTAGGTTTCATCTGTCTCATAAGGTTAGTCCATGAAATTGATGAAAAATTCATGAAATAAGTCTTTATCCTAAGTCCAAAACACTTCATTAGGCATGTCATCTCAGTCATATCTATCAAGTTTCACTTTAGGTTCATATGCATTGGTTTAAAATTCGTTTTTAGTCACATGTCTGATTACTAGTAGAAAATGATGAAGTTAATGACTAGGTGACTAAAAGATTTAGTCACCTCAATTATTTCAAGTGAAATACTACTAAATTTGAGAAATTTTAAGTGACTGAACTAAAAATGACTAACTTAAATGACTAATCTAGTCCAGGGATAAAATATACGACTAGATAATAAGTGACTAAACTAAAAGAGACTAACTTAAATGACTAATTTAGTATAGGGATAAAATATACGACTAGATAATAAATGACTAAAGTAAAAGTGACTAAATTAAATAATTAATTTAGTCTAGGATTAAAATATATGACTAGATAATAAGTGACAAAATTAATAATGATTAATGCAAATGACTATTATAGTCCAAGAATAAAAAATATGAAAAAATATAATACAGTATTTATATGATCAAGGTAAACTCTTGGGCAAACTAACTTAATTATTGACCAAATAAAAAGTACAAAAAGTATATAAATTAGTCATTTATGCTAGTAATTTTTAATCATATCACTCCATAAATGAAAATTTGAAATTTTGATACTGAAGTGTTACATTTCACTAAACGAGTCTCTGAATCCATTTGCAGTGTTAAGATTTAGAGACAAAGGGGCCTTTGAGTCCATCTACATTGTTGGGAAACCAACTCCAAAAATAGAAGAAAAGAGATATCAACGCCTTAGAAATAAGCCACTTCGAGGGGGAAACCTCCAATACATTACATGAATGAACAATTCTTAAATGATAAAAATGACAAAACCTCCTCTCTATATATAGGAGTCCATGGGGTCACAATGTAATCCTAGTGGGGGCCACAATGTAATCCTAGTCGACCTAACAATAATAATGTAAGGGCACAATAATAACAATATGGGAGTTACACGGGTACAAAAATAACAATAAGGGGGGCTATAATAACATAATAAGGGACTACACTAGTAATGTAGGGACCTAACATGCCCCTCTCCTTCAAACAAGTGTTGTCCTCAACGCTTGATTATTTCTTGATGCTTTTGTATAAAATTATCATCCTCCCATGTGGAATCTTCTACAAGAAAGTTCTTCCACTTGTTGAGATACTCTAAAATTGATTGTACGTGTTGAGTTCTTGTTTCTGTGACTGCTTCATAACTTATTTCAATGTGATGTTGATCTTCCTGTTGTTTCATTTGATTCTGCACCAAAGTTAGGTTATCCTTTGAGAGTTGGAGAGCTTGTTGTTGATGCTCGATGTGATATTCCACTACTTTATCATCCATATTAGATTGTATTTGATCCTTTAAACCATCCAACTTATCCTCAATTTCTGATTTTAAACCATCTATGTCGTCTTCGGTTGCTCTTCGTAAGATCGAATTTTTTTTCCCTTGGTACCGTAATTTTGATATCTCATACTGCAATTCTTCCTCTTCATGCGTCATAGTATAAATTTATAAGGGCTTATTTGGAATGGAATTATTTTTAGGTGGAATTTTAGAACCCAATACTGATATCTATGCTTCAATATGCCCTTGGAATCACTTCAAACTGATTTTTCACACAAGACTTATGCAAATCGAAAAATTAAATACACATCTTTTTCTTTCTTTTGAGGAGCTCGATAATGAAACTGAATTATCTCTATGTTTTTGGATCTTCAATATCTAAAATTTGGCCTTGAGGTAGCCCTCTAAATTCTCTTTCAAATGCCACAGGTCTGACCTGATTTAGATTCTTGAAGGCAAAGTTGTGCCCAATCTCCTACAATGACCTAATTATGGACTAGTTCAGTAGAGCGAACTTGTACGACTTGCCACGTGTCCCTGTTCCTCCTTTGGCTCTAAAAATGATAGACAAGAAACTAGAGTCTATGTACTTGTGGCCACTTTTTACAACATTCCAATCCGATGCTCAGAGAGAGAGATATGAATATTTTCCCACGATAACCTCTTTGAGATGAAATTCGGGAGCCTGAAAAATACCTAACTTCCAAAGATCATCTCTGCAAAAATATTGTGAACCAAGCTCTGAAATTTTGCGATGATGTTCCTCAGGATTTCAGCTTCTCTCTACAAAAATTTCAGCTTCTGAATCTTCATAGAAACAAATTTATAGCGAAACTACCGTGATGACTTGTTTAGGTTAAATTCAGGAGCCTGAAAAAATCCCTAACTTCCACAGATCATATCTCCGAAAATATTGCGAACCAAGCTCTAAAATTTTGCGAAAATGTTCCTCAGGAATTAATTTCACACTCTAAAAATTTCAACTTCTAAAACTTCGTAGAAACAAAGTTATAGCGAAAATTCCACGATGACTAGTTTGGAGCAACGAAAACCCTAGAATCCAAAGCTCTGATACCAAATGTTGGGAAACCAGCTCAAAAAATAGAAGAAAAGAGATATCAACGCCTTAGAAATAACCCACATCAACAGGGAAACCTCCAATACATTACATGAATGAAAAATTCTTGGATGATACAAATGACAAAATCTCCTCTCTATATATAGGAGTCCATGGGGTCACAATGTAATCCTAGTGGGGCCACAATGTAATCTTAGGCAACCTAACAATAATAATGTAAGGGCACAATAATAACAATATGGGGGTTACACCGGTACAAAAATAACAATAAGGGGGGCTATACTAACGTAATAAGGGACTACACTAGTAATATAGGGACCTAACATACATTGTTAAAATTCTGAATACTCTTTTGTCTCTAAAGTTTAACATTGCAGATGGATTCATCTACAATTAACATAAATATTGCATGTATCATCTATCTACTTTATGCTAATGCCTTCATTATAGTTTTAGTAAACGTAATATTTAGATAGTCAAATTAATATGTATATTTATATTTCTTTGGCCATAAAGTTTAATCTTTAAACTTCATTGATTTATGTTAAAAGTGTGACTCTTGTTTTAAATCTAAGGTCAAATCTTCACATTTACATTTAATTAATAGATAAACATAACATTTATTTTTGTAAGTCGATATTCATTCATATGGTGAAAAATATGTACAACCAACAAAGAAAAAACAAGTGGTCTCACCCCGACTAGGTTTGTTGACCAATGTTTGGAACAAGTGACAAAAATACAAAAATGAGGCTAAGGACAACATCCATAAATAAGAGGGTCAAAGACACCAAAATACATGTAATACATAAAAAACACATGAGAGCATACTAGTCATCCAATGTAAAGGAAGCTGGGTTTTCCAGGGTTGTTCCTAGAGGGGGTGGTGGACAGAAGTTGTAATGGACGTGCCCTTCGAAGTGTGCAAGTCAAGTGTCCAAATTTTCCACTTTTTCTACAAGGTGGTTTTGGCCTCGCTAGAACACCACCAATACTCTCTCCCTGACCTGGCACTGGAAGTAGTGCATCCTCTCCAAAGTGGCCATAAGCTCAACATGCTCCTCCCTATGAACCCCTTCCATTGCATCCACCCGATCTATCAGGTTTCGAATTAGGTCTCGACAGTTTTATAGAAAAAAATGTTGAATTTACTGTGGCTGGGAGCTACACGCCTACAAGTTCCCCATTTTGTTGTTCCTCCTTGCTTTCCACCACCCCGATGCTGCGTTTTTTGTGACCTTACACATCCACCACCATGGGAGGCCTGTTTTCCTCCACCACGAATGCCTCGCGTGCCCACACCAATAAGCTAGGAGTGATCGATGGTCTTACCACCTCGGTGTGCTCCTACCACCACTATTTCCATATCATCTAAGCCAATAGATCCTTGCTTGGATGGGGGTGAGGATTTCCCACGCCGCGAGGATGGTCGCATTGTGATAAAACCAGGGGGGCCAACTCCAACTATTATTAGATTCTGTTCTACTAGAACTTTCCCCTACCACCACACCCAAAAACCAGATCTCTCTTCACCATTAAATTGCCTTATAAAACCACACACTATGTCCTAGCTACCATCTTGCCACCAGTTGGGAAACTCGGCAAGAACCCGAACAATTGGAGAAGGAGAAGGCGGGAGGAACATGCCCTAGACTGATACTTCCCAAGAAGCTTCACACAACTCACACTAGGATATTGATTCTATGTATTCCAAAAGGGCGACTCTCCTATCGACACTAGACACCAAGAACCACCCACCAAACCACCAGGCACATCAATTTCCAGACCAAGCACCAGAAATGCAGAATTCCACATAGAAGCACTGCCACCCCCAGCGATACCTCCTTCAATACAACCTTCGTGCACCGCTATCAGACCAAAAACTCGCACATACTAAAAACCACAGAAGACAAAAATAACAAATTCCCCCGTTGACATGTTGTAGTGTTCAGGATTTCTATTTACTAGGCATTCAAATGAAAACAAAGTGGAAAACCTGAGTGAGGGAGGATTTTTTTAATGTCCTTGGCACCTATAGCTGCTACATATATCTATCTACATTCGGGGTCATCCCTGGCAATAGAAGGAGTCATGAGAAAATATATAGAAAAGGAGGTTTTATGAAACGTTGTGGCAGGCGTTCGACATGTTCGAGATTTCTATTTACTAGGCATTCAAATGAAAAAAAACGTGGAAAAAGTGAGCGAGGGAGGAATTTTTTGATGTCCTCGATGCCTATTGTTGTTGTATATATCTACCTACATTTGTGGTTGTCCCTGGTAATAAAAGAAGTTAGTAGAAAAGAGATAGAAAAGGAGGTTTGTGAAAAGTGGTGGCAGGTGTTCATGACATTAGGGGAATTTTGAGGTCTAAAATGGGCCTCCTAAGGAAAATGTGCAATCAAAATTCACTTTATGAGAACTAATCACATTTTAGGGGATGAAATCATCCCAAATGGTTGAGGTGGCATTGCTTGAGTTAAAAGTACTTACTTGTCACATTCTCAAACGTGGATAAAAAATCATGGTTAACCATGGTAGTTCTCTAAGTACTTTTAAAGTCATAAAGTAAAGTACTCATAATAAATGTCATTTCACACTTTTTGAATAAAATACTATTATTTTCATTTCATATTTTTTGAAACAAACAATGCATATCCCTACACAATCTTTATGTATTTACACACTTTTCAAGAAATATTATCTTTGTATATTTTCAAATATTTATTTATAAATCAAATCAATTCAATATGTAATATAAAATTCATACATAAAACAATATATTATATTCTATTATTTTTATATAGTATATTAATTACATGTTATTATATAATTTAAATAATATGAATTTTAATTAATAATATAGTCTATAATTAAGAATTTATGAATTTAGATTTATCTTTAATTTAAAGTTATTTAAGTACAAAGGAAAAATGCATTAGTTGTGAAATGATAATGATTTTTTCTTGAAAATCTCATTCTTTTTTATAGTCACATGAATACAAATTTTTTATTAATTTTATTTTAGTACAACTTTTGACTTGAATTTAACCATGGTTACATGGATTTTGCTGCAAAAAGTGAATTGAAAAATCATAAATATTATTTTATTGGTTTAACTATTATTTTATTATTTCCTTAGGAGGCCCATTTTAGACCTCAAAATTCCCCTAATGATGGATCGTGAAAAGAAGCCCAAAACCCAAGTCCATCCCAATGATAATGGAGATGGGAACCCGATGCAGGAGCATCAGGGACTTAGCCAACAATGTGATATTTTGTTCACATGTTGTGGCTAATCCAAAGAAATAAACATTAATAGTAGTATTTTATTTATTTTATTATTATTCTTATTTATTTGTGAGGATAGTTAGTTTGTTTTGTATTTTAATAAATTAGGAATTGGTTTCTTTCCATGCGTGGATATAGAGCCAACATATGGATGAGCACTTAAAAATAGGGATGTATTGATTTGTTGAGAAAATTCGAGAAGAAATCTATTCTAAGAAGAACATTTTCATATTTTAAGTATAAATAATGGGGAAATAGAGAGGAAAAGGGACGGAGAGAAAGAGAGAAGTTTGCCAGTATGTAAATTACAAACACAAAGGACAATCAATGAATTATTCAGTTCATGCATCAGTAATGAAATTTGTGCTGGTCTGGTGTGGTTTTTTTTATTGTTAGAAGCTGCACATTATATATATGTGAACGATTGAATGCAGGGACAGTATGCATTTGGATTGGCGCTTGCAGCAGTAGCAATTCAGATTGCTTAAATTACAAACAAGGAACAAAATTAAGGACGGATTAAAGAGATAACATATCTGTTAATGGAGCGGCCAACAATTAACACAGCCATTGGGAAGGAGGAGAAAAACCTTTAATGCAGTATGAATACTTGCAAGGACGTGTTGCCAGCATCCAGTGGATGACCGTGATGTAGAGTAGCCTTGCGATGAATCTAGTCCAGATTTGCAACAACACATTTAGGCCACGTTGAATTTGATCCATGTACAGTCACTTAATTTTGGTTAGCAAGGATTGTGTGTTGAACTGTGTAAACATTCATGAAGGTCGATTAATGCATTGATTTGTTTGAGTCGTGGTTCAATGTGCAAGTCGACATTGAGGAATGGTGCAGAGATTGGTGTCGGTTCCAATCCAAATACCGACTTATAAAATTAAATCCATCTCTTTTTGTGTAAATTGTCATGGAGGTGTGACGCTATGGATTCGACCAACCTAATGATATGTTACTTGCTTAATATTATCGTAAAGCTGTTGACTTCATTGGTTTATTCAGGGAGTACGTTGGATTCCAAATGGCTTGGTTGGATTCTAAATGCCAACTTTTGATTATTCACTATTAAATAAAATGGTCCTTAAAAGAACCCATTTATGGTGGAAAAGTGGAGTTTGCATAATGCTGGAATATTTAAATGTTTATGTGTTGATGAAGTGGAGTATGTAATTTCACACTAAGTGGTGAAGGACAAATAAAATTGCATCATAAAGAAGAGTAAACTTGGGTCTTAGCAAAGTTGAAATTTTTTCTACACTAATTTGTAAGTGGAAATTGTGTTTCTACATCATTTTTGGTATCAGAGCCATTGAGTTGTTTTTGAGTACTGCACTGAATGCCGCCCAGAAGAGGAGCTCGAGTAGCTCGAGCTGGGATAGGTTGTGGAAGACCTATAGCAAACGCAGTTTTTCTAGAAGAAATTTGGCACTTGTGTCCAAGGATGGCCACCATGGAAACTACTCAAAGGAGGGCGACAGATGATGGCATTTCCAGTGCCGATGAAGAAGAAACCACTAACGAAGAAGTGGAAGAAGAAAGCGAGGCAACCAAATTCATGAAGATGCTCTCAAAGGTCAGTAATAGACCGAAGGTGGAAGTACATTTATACGATGGTAACCTTAGTGTGGAGGTACTAATGGACTGGATCAGTTCATTAGACAAATATTTCGACTATGAAGAAGTCGATGAGAAGAAGAAAGTGAAGTCTGCAGCCACGAGACTGAAAGGTCATGCAGCCCTGTGATGGGATGAATTGCAGTGATCCAGTGAACGAAAAGGGAAACCCAAAATCAAGCAGTTGGATAAGATGGTGAGTAAACTGAAAGGTAAGTTCATGCCAAAATATTGTCAATTAAATATTTTTAGACAATTGCAAAAATTAAAGCAAAAGGGCATGACTATCAAAGAATATACTGAAGAATTTTATAAGTTGAGTATTAGGGCAGTTTATATTGAAGAGGACATAGAAAAGGTAGCTAGATATATAAATGGTTTTAGATATGAAATACAGAATGAGATCAACTTATTAAATCTGAAGACAATTGAAGATGCCTATCAAGCAGCTTTGAGGGCAGAAGAAAAGATGTTGTGCAAAAAAAAAAAGAGAAATAGAGGCAAGAGTTCGGCAAAAGGAAGGGGAACATTGAAATCTAGATTTCAACACTCCCAGAATGAGGCATGGTGTTCGAGTAATAGATCACCACAAAGAGGAGATTCTGGTTGCGGAAGGTTTGTGCCCAGCGGTAGAGGCCGGGGAAGAGATGTTCGGTGCTTTGCATGTGGTGAATGGGGACATGTGCAATGGGATTGTCCTCACAATAAATCAGCAACCCAATGAAACGTGAACATTGCTGAAACAAAGGAAGAAATTCCTCAGACTGCAGTCAAAGAGGAACCACCTAAAGCTGGAGAATGCTTGTTGGTTAAAAGGATATTGCTTAAAGAATCTAAGGAATCCAGAGAACCAGCTCAGAGAAAGAATCTGTTCAGAACTGTATGTCAGTCAAAGGGTAAGTGTTGTAAATTGGTAATTGATAGCGGTAGTACTGATAATATTGTTTCTACAGAAATGGTGGACAAATTGAAGTTGGATAAAATAGTACACCCCACTGCTTATAAAGTATCGTGGCTCCAAAAAGGCCATCAAATTATTGTAACTGAACAATGTAAAGTTGAAATCCAGATTGGTACTTATAAGGATGATATTTTATGTGATGTAATGCCAATGGATGTATGCCACATATTTCTAGGAAGGCCCTGGCAGTTTGACCAAAAAGCCATACATGATGGAAAAATAAACACTTATACTCTTGAGAAAGATGGGAACAAGCATACACTATTGCCATTGAAAGATAAAACCCTGTTGCAAGAAATCGAGAAGGGTGAGGAGATGCACTTTTGCTATTGTTGGGAGACCCAAGGTAATTTTAACTTCTACAAATTTAGAAGATTTACCTAAAGAAATTCGAAATCTGTTGAATGATTTTGCTGATATTGTTGTGGATGAGTTTCCAAATGAGTTACCGCCCATCAGGAGTATTAGTCACCACATTGATCTAATCCCTAGAGCCAGTTTGCCGAATAAATCAACCTAGAGGTTAACGCCTCAGAAAAATGCCGAAGTTGGAAGACAAGTGAAAGAATTGATGGATAAAGGATTAATCATAGAAAGCATCAGTCCATCTATTGTACCAACAGTACTCAGTCCAAAGAAAGGAGGTGAATGGCGCATGTGCACAGATTCTCAAGGCATAAATAAAATCACCATCACGTATCATTTTCCTTTACCACGAATGGATGATTTAATGGATTGTTTGAGTGGGTCGAATTATTTTTCTAAGATAGATTTGAAGAGTGGATATCATCAGATAAGGATTTGAGAAGGAGATGAGTGGAAAACCTCATTTAAAACGAACAATGGTTTATATGAATGGTTAGTAATGCCTTTTGGACTTACTAATGCACCTAGTACTTTCACCAGGTTAATGAAGGAAGTTTTGAAAGAATATGCGGGTAAATTTGTAATTGTTTATCTTGATGATATTCTCATTTTCAGCCGAAGTAGAGAGGAGCATCTAGAACACCTTAAATTAGTTCTAAAGACTTTGCAAAAAGAAAAACTGCTGATAAATTTGAAGAAATGCAACTTTATGAAGGAAGAACTAATTTATTTGGGGTTTGTAGTCTCTAAGGAAGGGTTGAAAATGGATCTGAAGAAAATCCAAGCAATTGTGAATTGGCAAACTCCTAGAAGCATATTTGAGGTAAGAAGCTTCCACGGTCTCGCAAGTTTCTACCAAAAATTTATTTGAAGTTTTAGTTAGATTTATGCACCCATTATAGAAAAAATCAGAGAAACTAACAAGCCATTCAAATGGACAGAAGCAACAGATCGAAATTTTAAATTGCTAAAGAAAAAGATTACTGAAAAACCAGTCTTTGCTTTACCAAATTTTGAGAAAATTTTCCAGGTTGAAACTGATTCTAGTGGAATTGCGATTGGAGCAGTTCTGAGTCAAGATCAGAAACCTATAGCATACTTCAGTGAAAAAATAAATGAAGCAAAGAAGAAATATTCATCTTATGACAAGGAATTTTATGATGTTGTACAAGCCTTAAAAATGGAGACATTATTTGTTGCCAAAAGAGTTTGTGTCATATTCTGATAATCATGCATTACAATTTATAAACAACCAGCCAAAGTTAAATCAGAAACATGCCAAATGGGTATAATATTTGCGGAGTTTCACTTTTGTAATCAAACATACAAGTGGTAAATTGAACAAAGTTACTGATGCTTTGAGCAGGGTAAACTTAATTATGCAGGAGTTACAAGTTGGAGTTGTAGGGTTCGAGGAGATGGTTGACATGTATAAAGATGATGCCAAGTTTAAAGAAATTTATGCGGCCGTATAAAATCCAACAGTCCATAACAGAAGCTAGTGGTTGGATTATCTAATCCAAGGGGGGTTACTATTCAAAAGTAATAAGTTATGTATTCCTAAATGTTCTATGAGGGAAAACATAATCAAGGAGAAGCATAGTGGAGGTCTATCTGGACATTTTTGACAAGACAAAACCTTTGCTTAGGTAAATACTTTTTATTACTGGCCGAAGATGAAAACTGATGTTAAACAGTTTGTGGAAAAATGTAGGATTTTCCAGCATGCTAAGGGGAAAAGTCAGAATACAGGATTGTATCAACCATTACCAATACCCGACCGACCATGGGATGAAGTCAGTATGGATTTTGTTTTGGGTTTGCCAAAAAATCAAAGGGGAAATGATTCCATTTATGTTGTTGTAGATAGATTTTCCAAAATGGCACACTTTATTGCATGCAAGAAAACAAGTGATGCAACACATATTGCTAATCTGTTTTTTTCAGAAGTTGTAAGATTGCATGGATTACCTGTAAGAATTATGTCTGATATGGATACCATGTTTGTGGGACATTTCTGGAGAACTATATGGAAGAAAATAGGTACTAACCTTAGTTTCAGTTCAGCATATCATCCTCAAACAGATGGACAGGCTGAGGTCATGAATAGAAGTCTGGGAAACATATTGAGAAGCTTGGTATATAAAAATTCTAAACAATGGGATTTAGCTCTTACTCAGGTTGAGTTTGCTTTCAAAAACACTCCAAATCGAAGTATTGGCATGAGTCTATTCCAAATTGTTTTTGGAATGCATCCAAGAGGCGTGTATGAACTCAGAGATCTGGGGAAACATGAGGTAAGGAGCGCAAAGGCGGAGGAATTTGCAGAACAGATGTAGGAACTACAGGAAGATGTCAAAAGAAGATTGCAGGAAAGCAGTAGCAAATACAAGAAAAGGGAAGATATGAGGATGCGAGGAAAATAATTCCAAGTGGGTGATTTGGTTATGGTATATTTAAGAAAACAAAGATTTCCTGTTAAAACTTATAACAAATTAAAACTGAAGAAGATAGGGCCATGTAAAATTGTAAGGAATATTTCTTCAAATGCATAAGAAGTTAAATTACCAAAATGAATTGGCATATCACCAATATTCAATGTTGCAGATTTGTACCTATACCGAGAACCGAAAGAAGAATGACAAGAGGACGCTACAGTAGAAGAAAACCCAAGGGTAAATTGGGAAGAGAAGATGCCCAAAGCAGGGAAGAGGGAAGTCGAAGCCATTTTGGAGAAGAGAGTGTCAAAGAAAACCAAGAGCCAAACCTATTATTAGTATTTAGTCAAGTGGAAAGGACAACCAATGGAAGACGCTAGTTGGATGAATGCAGTAGAGCTACAGAAGTTGGGAATCGATTCCGGAGCATTATAAGATCAATTTTCTTCCCCGGGAGTCTGATGTAAGAGCATCAGGGACTTAGCCAACAATGTGATATTTTGTTCACATGTTATGGCTAATCCAAAGAAATAAACATTAATAGTAGTATTTTATTTATTTTATTGTTATTGTTATTTATTCGTGAGGATAGTTAGTTTTTTTTTATATTTTAATAAATTAGGAATAAAATTAGGAATTGGTTTCTTTCCCTGCATGGATATAGAGCCAACATAGGGATAAGAACTTAAGAATATGGAGGTATTGATTTGTTGAGAAAATTCGAGAAGAAACCTATTCTAAGAAGAACGCTTTCATATTTAAAGTATAAATAATGGGGAAATAGAGGGGAAAGGGATGGAGAGAAAGAGAGAATTTTACCAGTATGCAAATTACAAACATAAAGGACAATCAATGAATTATTCAGTCCATGCGTCAGAAATGAAATTTGTGTTGGTATGGTGTGGTTTTTTTTATTGTTAGAAACTACACATTAAATATATATGTGAACGATTGAATGCAGGGACAGTATGCATTTGGATTGTCGCTTGCAGCAATAACAATTCAAATTGCTTGAATTACAAACAAGGAACAGAATTAAGGACGGATTAAAGAGATAGCATATTTGTTAATGAAGCGGCCAGCAATTAACACAACCACCAGGAAGGAGGATCGAAACCTTTAATGGAGTATGAATACCTGCAAGGACGTGTTTCCAGCATCCAGTGGATGACCATGATGCAGAGCAGCCTTGCAATGAATCTATTCTAGATATTCAATGACACAGTTCGGCCATGTTGAATTTGATCCATGTGCAGTCACTTCATTTTGGTTAGCAAGGATTGTGTGTTGAACTGTGTAAACATTCATGAAGGTCAATTAATGCATTGATTTGTATGAGTCGTGGTTCAATGTGCAAGTCGACGTTTAGGAATGGCAGAGAGATTGGTGTCGGTTCCAATCCAAATACCGACATATAAAATTAACTCCATCTCTGTTTGTGTAAATTGCCATGGAGGTGTCATGTTGTGGATTTGACCAACCTAATGGTATGTTATTTGCTTAATATTATCGTAAAGATGTTGACTTCATTGGTTTAGTCAGGGAGTACGTTGGATTCCAAATGGCTTGGTTGGATTCTAAATGCCAACTTTTGATTATTCACTATTAAATAAAATGGTCCTTAAAGGAACCCATTTATGGTGGAAAAGTGGAGTTTTCATAATGCTGCAATTTTTCAATGTTTATGTGTTGATGAAGTGGAGTATGTAATTGCACATTAAGTGGTGAAGGAAAAATAAAATTGCATCATAAAGAAGAGTAAATTGGGTCTTAGCAAAGTTGAAAATTTTTCTACACTAATTTGTAAATGGAAATTGCATTTCTACATCAGAACCCCAACTCCATAGGTATGCTCATTCTCATTCTTCTATTTATCCTTCTATCTTTCATTTATTTCTACATCTGTTTGTTTCTATTAGTAAGGCCTCCTTAATTGGAGGTTGATTGAGTAGAGAAGTTGTGCATGCAAGAGGGATAGATCAGTGGAACTTTTTATCATTCTCTCCATGTTTCTTTTAGGGTAAATGACAAGTGAATGTCGCAATAAATGCTATGTTCTTCCTTTTGTGGGTGTGTATTAATATTTTTTTAAGGTTTCATTTTAACTCTTCCTAATATGTGGGGTGCCATAACTTGGGGGAGAAATGGCTTGGAAGGATGCATCACACATAGTTTTTAGTTAACCCATAAATTGCACCTCGCCCAAACCTCTTATTTATGCCCGTGAAGAAGTGAATCTTGATGGTTGGCCTAATGACATGCCACCATATTTACTAGATAAACATGGTCCCATTGAAATTTTTTACTTATTTTGACAACTATGATGTGCAATTTCAAAATTGTATCATGTTCCCCACCTCTATTATGACAACTTGGGCACACTAGTACCCTTGAGTTCATGCAACTATGCGGTAAAAGTATGGATGCTAGTTTTTTAGCAATGTTGTCAGTAAGGGTAATTGATGAACCCTGCATCCCTCACTTTTAGATTTTCATGATTGAAAATGAAATGTGAAATTTTATCAAGGGAATTTAAGTGAAGTCATTTATATTACAGATGGAATTATTACATTAGATCAAAATTGGGCTTTTTTATTATCCACATAAGTTCTAATTTGTTCATCAATATTAGACTTATTTCACAATTCCTTTGAAGTATATATCATTGGTTTGATTTTTCTTCATGCACATATGTACAAATGTCAAAAAGTGATGACAGTGAGAAGTAACTACATACAATAGACTAACTCTACATCCAAATTCAATTATTTGTTGGCCATTGAATTTTTATTTATCCTCACTTATGACAATGAGAAGTAACTACATATGATAGGATGCAAAGTTATCCCTCAAACCAATGTAGAGATGCAATTATTTATTGGTTGTTGAATTCTTATTTATCATCACTTACAATAATTGACACTATATTTGGACTTTCTTAAGGAAAAAAATCCTCACTTCCATCATTTACGATCCCTTTCAATATCAATGTTTTATTCATTCCTCCAATCAACTCTTCATAGTCTCTATCTCTTGTTTCCCCTAGAAAGACATACATATTGGCTATATACAAGCCCCATAGAACATACAAATACCTACCAGAACCAAATCTATTTTTTAGTATTATGGATCTTGCTCAACAATAATTCATTACATGGGCACCGTTGAGCCAAAAATACTACGTGTAGTTTCCAAAAGACTAAAATCATAAATTTAAATAATTGCATAGTCTAAATGTCGTTATGGTAGTCAACTTGAGATTGCCAATCTATTGTGCATTTCTCAACTTTAACCAAATCATTAAGATATCAAATATTGGAACTTAGTCATATGCAAACTCAATATTCAAAATAGTTGGGCTTAGTATTGATTGGAATATTTGGGGTTAGATGAGTTTGTGCTAGTTTAGTATTCCATTTGACATGACCTAGAACTTAATTCTTTTGGTTGGGTTTATCTGGTTCTTCCTCGATTTTTTTTATTTTTTTTTGTTAATTATATCTTTTTTGTTTTTGTTATTTTTTTAATTAGGAATTGGTGAGGCTACATCATGGTCCAAGAATAACACCCGAATAAAAAATAATAATTGAACTGATCACTTAACATCTACCAATATTCAGCGCCTCAAATTTTTTATTTTGAGTAGTGGCAATATTCAGCACCTTGAATTTTTGCGAATTTCAGCAAAATTCAACATCTCGAATTTTTGCAAATTTCGGCAAAATTCAGCACCTCGAATATTTGAATTTTTTAAATTTTGAGTGGTGGAAATATTTAGCACCTCGAATTTTTTATTTTGAGTGGCAGCAATATTCAACACCTCAAATTTTTGATTTTGAGTGGCGGGAAGCATTGTATGAGTTTTTAAGGGATAGAAATGAAATTTTAATCTTTCACTTCCTGGAATCGAAGTGGATCCTCGAAAACACGCCTTCAAGCTGCACAAAAGGCGTCAGAATTTGACAAATCTACAAATAGGTTTGGGGATCAATCCTCTCCGCCTCAATCTGAACGGAAGGATATCTACTAGGGTGGTGCCGCCACCCGAAATTTTGTCGCCCAACATGCTCCATCTCCCATCACTCATTCTTAGCCAAGTGATGCCTCTCAGCTTTGACCCCTTTGATTGCCCCTCCAATTCGATGTCATGCGATGAATATTCGATTTCATAGGAGGAGAGGGTCATTGCAAAGAAGGGATTCCATTTGCATCCCTCGCATATTTAAATGCCAAGGGAAAGGGAGTCAGATCTCCTCTTTTTGGTTCAGTGTGAAGGATGAATCTTCAATTTCACAGGAGGAGAGGGTCATTGCAGAGAAGGGATTCTATTTGCATCCCTCGCCTCTTCAAACGCCAAGGGAAAGGGAGCCGAATCTGCTCTTTTTGGTTCAATGTGAAGGATGAATCTTCGATTTCACAGGAGGAGAGGGTCATTGCAGAGAAGGGATTATATTTTCATCCCTCGCCTCTTCAAATGCCAAGGAAAAGGGAGCCAAATATGCTCTTTTTGGTTTTGTGTGAAGAAGAAATAGGCATGACTACCAATCTGCAGCAGCTCGAATTTTTGGGTGGCATCATATGAGTTTCTAAGGGATAGAAATGAAACTTTAACCTTTCACTGCACGAGTCCCCTTTTATTTTTCTGGTCGAGCTACATTCTTTTACTAGCTAAGACATACATTTACAAGTTCTTAGTTCTAGTTGGAGTTGTTGGGCTGCATCTACCTGAGCTTGAGGGCCGATGTTCTACATTCCATCTGCTGGAAAAATATGCTGAGAAGGGCTGAGTAATCATATTGATTAGCACGAGTTTCCTAACCGTATAACAGTTGTTGTGCACCCTTGCAACGACCAAGAAAATTAATCTAAGGATGCGTATAAGCTAAATGAGTTTGAGTTTACACTATCCAGAGGTCCTGGCATCACTAACTCATGTATTTACTACTGCTCACTAAGGGAAACATGAGTTCCTTATCTCTGGTATGGGTGAATGCAAACATCTAGGCATAAAATGAACTTCTGGACTCTTCATTACGTGTGAGACAGTCATTTGGAAACCAACAAAAGGAATGCACCAGTCCCAAGTTTCTATAATCAGTGTCACTTATTAACATGTGTTTATTGACTGCATAAAATATTGGTAGTCTTCTGGCTGTAGTGGATGTCATTCTGGGAATTAATATGAATACTACTTCTATTTCTGAGTTATATTTGGCAGTCCTGTGTGAATCTTATGCTTGGAATATGTCATTTTTAACTTTGAGTGGTTTATTTTCGGTGCATGTCATTTAATATGATTATCTTCTGAATCAAAATTGTTAGTAAAGCGCCTACAGCAGTACCCAGACAAATTTTTTGACATAGATATGAATGGAAATTTCACATAAACCCAGAAAGCTATTGCAAATAATTTTACAACCAGGGCAATGGTGGGGCTGATAGTGCACCCAGACAAATTGTTTGACATAGATATGAATGAAAATTTCACATAAACCCAGAAATCTATTGCAAGGAACTTTACAACTAGGGAAATGGTGGGGCTAATAGTGCATTGAATCTAGACTGTACATTGGGCACATTGAGTAGGAATACTGGCATAGGTCCGTCTAACTCTTGTCATGATATGGACATTGAATTTGCTAACTTCTAGTGCATTTCTTGAGTTTACCCAAATGGTCATCATATCAGATATTGGAACTAATACCTATGCAATCTCTAACTTCACAATAGCTGGGTTCAGTACTAATTGACTCTAGTGTGTGCTAGGTTAATATCCCCCCTTGACCAAACCTAGAAATAATATTTTTTGATTGGGCCAATTATCCTGTATTTCTGATTTATTATCTATTTTATAATATTTTCTCTTGACTAAATCTCGCTGGAATCCAGGTGGAGATCAGTTAATTCATTCAAACTGTGTGTGATGGTGGATTGTATACATTGAATATGGACACATTCACATTGAGATTGCCAATGCCTGGTGCATTTCTTGAGAACCCAAATGCTCAACATATTAATATTACAAGTCAGACATATGCAAAACTCAAGCTTTATAATTGCGCGGTTTGATACCCAGAGGTAGGTTTGATATACCTCCCATGTTTGATATTGAATGCAGAATAACTACAAAGACCTATTAAATGTCAATTATGAACTTAAATTTGAATTATGTCAAAGTAATAACCATGCACAATAGCACTTATAAAAAACATATACTTTGGGAAGGTGGATAAGTATGTGTATGTTGATAAGTGGGAAATGAATTGACCCAAGTATATTTAATTCTCTTTTCATAAATATTCACATTGAGTTATATATGGTGTCAAAGGAAAACTAGGTAGCCCGATGAATATAAGTAGACAAGCACACCAATGAAGAAGTCATATGGTAATTGTTATATATTTTCCTCTTCGACTCTAAGCTATATCCTGCTCTTCAACAACATTAAAAAACATATATAGTTTTTACAGTCATACAGTTCTAGAATTTTGGAATCATCCCCACCACACATTACTGGCTTGTTTAGCATTGGGGGTTTGACATCATTGGTTTGAGATTTTTTTTTCTCAGAAAGGCTCAATACATAGTCATGAAATCCTTACCCACAGTTAGCCATTTCTATGCAGTTCTTGAATTTTCATCATGAACTCCTTGAATTTGACTCCTTGTTGTTTATGAACTCTTCATCAAGGTTGAATTGACCTTATTGTGCAAAGCATCAATTTATTCCTTAGACAATTACATCCCTGATCTGTAGCTACTGATGACTGCAATTGTTTACCTGCAGTTCTTTGAAATGCAACACCATGATGCTATTAAGGCTCTTAATATCTATAAGCGAGTTGGTAAACATGTATAGTTGGAAATCTATTATTCCAGAAGTGTTGTAATTGATGTCTTCAGTTTCAAATCCTGTCAAAATAGTGCATATACCTGTAATTTTTTGTTTTTTAAGGATGATTGTGATCCAACATTACCTTTTTCCAAAAACAAATGCTTCAGTGGCATTCCCTCTTAACATGTTTGAATTTTTTGTCATTATTTACTTCCTCTGATGATTCATATACATACTTTCCTATTCATTTCCAAATGTTTAGTTTACAGAAACAATTTTTGTGGCAGCATTTCTAGTGGATTCATTAATTCATTAGATGATGTGATGTCTCATTGAGTCATTACATAGTAGGAGAAGAGGAGTACATTGCAACATCTTGACTTGCAAGTTCCCTAGTAGGAAAAATGAAAAGAACCAGAATAGGCGTCTTTTATGATCTTGGAGGACTGGTGACTTGACTATCACCTCAATAGAAGGAAACAATAATGCTACTGTCACTGTCTTCCTTTGTGTTTGTCAATTGAGCCATCTGCTTTGTACTTTTCCCTGAAGACCCATTTAACCATTTGCACTTTTTCCTTTACACATATCCTCAAGTTCCAGTGTTTCATTTCTCTGTATATAATCACATTCCACCTCTGTTATTTTTGTCCCATTCTTCTTTCCATGTGCATTGAATCACATTCTACCAGAATTGTGGTGAATTTGTGATCAAATCCATATATAACTGTTGTAAAGTAGACTGTTGCAATCTTCTTGAATTCTTGCTTCCTTTATTGCTTTCAGGTAGTTCATGTATCTTTAAGCCATCTAATGTTCACAAATGGTGTTTTAGAATATTCTTGGGCATTGATGATGTTCTCACTGCTAGCATTCCAGAATCTTCTTGGGCTTTGACAATGTCCTCACTATTAACATTCCAGAATCTTCTTGGGCTTTGGTGATGTCCTTAGTACTAGCTTTGACATCATTGACTTCATTATCACTGTATTATTGATTTCTCCTTTGTTACTGACTTGGAATGTTTTATTCTACTACCTTTTTACCTCTTTCTTCAATAGGCCATGGCACTTCAATTTCACTTGAATTACCTTGGATATAGTCGTCCTCAAATATAACATCTCTGTTGAGTGTATCTTTTTCCAAATAAAAAATCTTATATCCCATAGACTCTCCTTTGTACCCTATCAAAAATACTTCTAACCCTTATCCTCGTGCTTATGCAGTTTTTTGAGAAACAAGTACACAAACATTGCAAAGAAACACTTTGGAATGACTCTCCCCTGGTTTCTCATCACTTCATGCTTCTTTAGTTGCAACATTCCTTGCAATTTTCATTATATTTCTATCAACAAAATACACTGGTGTACTAATTTCTTCAACTTAAAAATTATTTGATAGATTTTACCTTTTATCACTCTCCTCGCCATCTCTACATCTATCCTTCCTTTGAAACATTTTTTTCTCTGTGAATGCTATGAGACTTTTAATACCTATCAAATATTGAAATTATGGTGTATATTCACTTGTGGCCTCGTGCCAACCTTACATGTAATCAAGACTATAAGTCTACACATGTGCAACCACAATATTTTATTATATTTTTTCAATATATACTATTTTAGGCTAAGGCCAACGTAGTCAACTTCCCTGGAGCTAGCACCCCGCTAGCCATCTCTACATCTATCCTCAATTTGTCAAGATGTCCTAAATATTAACATTCCAAAATCTTCTTGGGCTTTGGTGATGTCCTTAGTACTAGGTTTGTCATCATTATTTTCATCACAAATTCTTTTGTCATGAGCTAAGTGTTGTCTTATGTGATTCTTTAGCTTATGGGCACCTACATATCATGTTTCTCATGTTCATGGGTTCATCTTCTCTCCTCTTTGTGTTTATGATTTTTAATTTATTTATGGTTTTTTGGTTGTTTACATTCAATCCTTGTTTATCTCTTGTAATCTCAACATGGTATCAGAGTAGGTGTGAACTTGACTCTTTGGATTATCTCATTTCTTCGAGGGTTTTCTAAAGTTTTTCCTCGGATTTCACCCATCTTCAATGGCACACTACAATTCTGATCCAAAAGTGATTCAAAATCATCTTTTCTAAGGTTTCTTCATTTTAGAGCTTCCAAGTAAGGCTCAATTTTTACTATTTTGATCAAGGGAATTGCTTAGTGATGGATTCTTTTGGGTTAATTAGTCGATCTGTTAGACTAATGGCCAATGGAATTTCCCCAAGGGTTGCAGGACTAGGGTTTTTAGATCATCTTCATTTTAGAGTTTCAAATCCTTCTTTCATGGACACATTATTAGGTGTATGAAAGGGATCTCTTAACCCCTTTTATCTTTAAATTTATACTTTTCCCTAATCAAAGTGGCTGGTTATTCTTGGGTAGATTTTATTTAGGATGCTATTAACACACATTTATATGCACATATTTTATTTCACTATGCATGTTGGGCTCTACCCATTTCAGGATATGATGATTTGGCTCTACTCATTCATCATTGGAGGCTTTCCTTATTTTTTAGGAATTTTTTGTTTTATAGTGGATGCCATGGTTGATGATGTGAGGCATATGTAGAAAAATTTAACTAGCTAGAAACCTTCACAATTTTAAGTTTTTGCTCAAATATATTTCCGATAGTACCAAACTAGAAGGTCTGATATACTTGAAGTAAACAGAAGGCTCTAAAATATTACTGTTACACAACCTATTAGCTTTGTAACCTATCCTATTTTATATGCTCGAACAACACTGCCCTGTGTCAGGCATTGTTAGGCTTTGCATTGACTTATACGAACCTACTATTGTCATATATGGGTCTTATTCCATTTTTTCCTGCAAGATAATGTGTTATTAACTTATTTATAAATTTATTTATATATATATAAAAATATATGACATTCCCAACTCGTTCATTCCAAACTTGTTGAAAATTTGTTTGATTGTGATCGTGCAAAAGAAATTTTTTTAGGACCAAAGTAAATCGATCATATAGTGCCCTGAAGCAATTGTTAATTGACTTCATTAAAAAAGCTAAATTGGAACCGGGAGACAAAATTTTTAGCTTTGATGCTGTCCAAATTTTCACTAAAATCCCGCTGGATGAAGCTGTTCAAGTAGTAAAAGAAGTCGCAGACCCACAGACTGCAAAGCTCGCTGAAATATGTCTTCACTCAACCTTCTTCACCTTCCAAGGAGAAATATTTGAAAAAACATCTAGAGTTGTTATGGGATATCCATTGTCCCCTATAGTGGAAAACCTCTTCATGGAGAAATTTGAAAAGAAATCTTTGGATTCATACCCATTGAAACCCAAATTTTGGATAAGGTTCGTGGATGCCACCAATGTCAATTGGCCTCATGGAGAGGAGGAATTAAAAAAATTTCTAGACCACTTTAACAGCATATCCAAAGATATCCAATTCACAATGGAATGTGAAGAAAAAAACTGCATCCCTTCCCTAGACATCCTCCTCTCAAGAAAGGAAGACAGATCCCTTGGACACAAAGTGTTTAGAAGGGAAGCACATACAGACAATTATCTTCATGTTGATTCACACCACTACCCTGCTCAGAAGACAGGGGTTCTGCTAACTCTTTTTACGCAGGCTTTCAGAATATCAGACAATACTCATGTTGAAGAATAAATTGAATATCTAAGAAAATCTTTCATAAAATTGGGATTCATTAATAGAGACATCAACAAAGCTATTCAAAGAGCTAGATCCAAAAAAAAAATAATTACAACTAAAAATTCCTTAACAGCAAAAGCATACCTCCCCTATATTCAAGGAGTCACAGACAAGACAGCCAAAGTTCTAACTAAAAAGGACATTAGAGCATTCTTCAAACCTCTAGTGACCATCAGGCAAAGGATGAAATCGGTCAAAGACGACCCTGACCACCTCCAACAAAAAGGTGTTTACAAAATCAATTGTTCATGCGGAGAATGCTATATAAGGGAAATAGGCAGGACCTTCAAAATAAGGTTTAAAGAACATGGTGCTGATATCAGGCTTGGAAGAACCAAAACCTTGGCTTTGGAAAAACACTCTAACAAAACGTGTCACCACATATGCCTTGAAGATGCAGTGGTCATTTCCAAAGAAAAAATCATTTTAAACGCAAAGTTCATGAAGCCTTGGAAATCATCAAACACCCTCCAACCTGAATAGCGATGGATGAGTCTTGATTTAGACTTGAAAAGTAGACTAAAAATGGAAGACTATGGAGATTCCGAGTTTTGTATCTAAAAATTGTTACTTTTTTTTAAGGATTGAAAAAGGGTCATATAGATTAGTTTATCTGTTGTATAGGGGTTGAATAAATGATCCATAAGTGACAAGTCTATGTCAGTCATGGAAAAAATAGAGTGGTTGAAATAAAGGTCAAACCCTTATGCCAATAGGAAAATAAAACTGTGCGAAGAAGGGGCGACCGACATTTCGGTTGGTAGAAAAGGATCTAATAGTATCACCTCAAAGAAGCACATAGTTTTGAGTGTATTTTTCCAGGAAAGGTGGGAAGGTATGGTCAAGAATCGTTGGTGGAAGAACTATGGCCTGCATGCAAGTCTGCACTCAACAAAAACAAAACCACAAGAAGCATAAGGTGGAAACTCACTAAGAAGGAAGCAACACGGGCTAGACTAGTTGACACCACTCAACTATTGAGAAATCGCGAGGGAAAATACAAACAAATGAACGATAGAAGCGAAATTGTCAGCGTAGTTTGTGGATGGAGGAGTGTTATCAGAGCTAGCCAGACCTGTGTTAGTGTAGGTTTAGTAACCACCACATGTATTCGATTAGCCTAGTTGAAGCCACTGTGATGGGCCTTCAGGCACAATCTGGACGAGAATTGGAGAAACTGCAGTTGACAAGCAAAGAAGCACATAGATGGTAGTCATAGGTAAGCAGGTGGGATGCCGGGTCGGGTGCAAGAGCCTGCATCAAACTTCCCGTGCCTACATCCAAAATAGTCTTGCCTTCAAAATGGTGCATATTCTCAAATATAGTTGTTTAATAAGCATACATCCTCACATGTCACATTTGGGAAAAGATTTGTAGGGAATCTCCACAATTCCCTCGCTGCCCATGTCTTTCCTTGTACCAAATCACTGACATTCGTGCATAGCCTTTACTAAATAGAAAATATTTTATCTCTTCAACATCTCATAATTGTAATGAACAATTGCCTCAAGATGTTGATTATCAATGAAATTTTCCTCATGAGAAGGTGTCTTATCTTGAGGAGAAATTTTCTCATCAACCGACCATTTTGAGGTAGTTTATATAGAGGATGATAGAATAAATTTAAGAGAGATAGTTAAAGATGACTTCATATTTCGCCAGTTTTGTATGGGAGGTGGGTAACGAGGCATTGATGGATCAAATATAAAAGGAAGAGTTACAAAAATTTTTGCATTGTTTCCAAAAGTATAAGAACCCTCAGTCACTTCGCAGGACAATAGAATTCTTCTAGTGGTTCTATGAATTCCTTCAACCAAACCAAGAATTGTTGAAAAATTAAAATACACAAGCAGAATTTGGGAGCTTTCAATTCAACATTTTAGGTTTTAATCCCAAAAATTAGACAAGAATGAGATTATTTCAAACCCATATCACTATGTAATTGCATCTAGAAATTCATTGCAAAAATTATTGCATGTAGGGTCAATACCCACTAAGTTGATTCCATGTCATTAGAACAATTTTGCATCCTTCGTGGGAAACAAATCCATTACGGAATAGGAGTAGCCCAAGAAGTAATTTATAACATCAAACCAAAAAATTACAAGAAATGTTAGTGATTTTGTCTTTCCAAGGCATATGATAGAGAAAATGGCATTATTTAGGGCTACTCATTCATATATGGTTCAATGTGCAATTGGTTAACCATATAATGAACTATCTTTCCTCAATATCTTTGCAATTCTAATTAATGGCTCAGCCTATTATTCTATCATGCCTACAAGAGACCATGGGTAGGTATTACTAATGGCTCCTATGCTATTTTTTACTGTAGAGTAGATGGTCTCAACAGAGTTATAACAGAGTCAAAAATAACTATACGCTTGAAAACTATACAAATAGGAATTACCCTAAACTTGACATATTTACTCTTTGTTGATTAAGTTTTTATTTTGGGTGATAGGACCAAGGTAGATGCAATTATGCTGAAGGACCCCACCCTTAAGGAACTAAAATTCCTACCTTAAAAACTACTAGATCAATTACTCTATAGAGATCATTTCCATTGCATACTTTCTTCCCATTTACTGCTGTAATGATGTCTCCCAAGACAAGCCGACCATAAGCATCTCATTTTGTTGTTTTCAGTCCAGCTTTTCTAGTTAGTCCATCTATAGGACCATCAAACACCATAACTCTAGTGACATTCAGTTTCTCAATAGAATCATCGAGTGCAAATTTAGTACCCAAAATGGGTCAAGTAATTTTCCGAAAATTTACAAACTGATCAACAATGACACTTATAGATCTAATGGAATTTAAAATCCCACACCAGGTGATGCTCCTGATGGAGAGTACATAGAAGTGTTTATATCAATCAAATTTCTTGAACTATCAAGAATAGGGCCTCCAATGGTCCTTTACCATTTGTTTGAATTACATTGTGTATTGGATGGTCAATTTCAACTGAACTTATCTACTTGGAAATATGACTAATGATAATAGTCATCAAGGTGTGATCCAAACCAAATGGATTCCCAATTGCATACACTTTTTGTCCTACAAAAATATTTACAAAAATTTCAACCGCCGTGGGTATCAATTTATCTTTTGGTGCATTCTTCCATAGCACTGCAACATCGTTATCTTGATCATGTCCAACTACCTCTGTGTCAGGTGTTGACTGAACATCAATAGTTACTCTCAAATATAACAAGAAATTCCTATCCTGATATGCTTTAGAAATATCTAAAACTGTTTATAATAGTGCTCACTTACCACCTGTAGATTTCATGAATCAGTTTGGAAAGGGTATCATTAGTAAGATCCAAGATAAGCAGGTGGGAGAGCTTTAATTCTAACTGTAAGTTTATTTCAAAATAACACATGAAAATGCACCAAAATGCATGTCTATACTCTTTATAAGTTATAACTACTCATCTGAGCAGCATGCCTAAAAAATTCTTATGCAATTTGAGATATTGCATCAAAAGGCTGATTGCCAACATCATCTCTACTTTAAGTAGATATTGTTGGATGAAAGAGAAGTTTGCTAGCATTGATGCTAAAGTAATAGGGCTGGTTCCTCCAGATGAAATAGAAGGAATTTTGGCACTACGAAGTTCGGTTACTACTTGGGATATTTACAAAGTGTTGTTGCAGGGACATGAAAGCCATCATATGGTTGAACACCTTTGTACTCTCCTTGATTGTAAGTTAGATATCCTAAAAACCATCTAATATGGTTAGCCTCATTTCAGGTAAGGATGGGCTTCCTTGACCCTCTATAATGATGTTTACAATTTAGGGACTATTGTAGCTCCTGAAACAATATCTTGGTTTGGTACTTGATGTGGATCTCATGTTTGAGTGTATGGATAGGCCCACGACTAGAAGATCATAATATGATTTGGGAAAGAAATCACCACCTCCTTTGTTTCGGTATTGTAGCAATGAAGATCACTTTGACATTCCTTTTCCAAATTTTTCCTCAAAACAACTCCTAAGGCCTCCTCAAGCTACCTGTCAAACTGATCCACACAATAGTCATCACTTTGACCCAATACTTGACAAACTCTCACTCCAAGTTTGCTGTCCAATCACTGTGGAAACTATCACTGGTTTAGGGCATCTAACCATGAGATCTACCCCCTCCTCATTGAATTCCACATGCTACCCTTTCTGGTGCACTTTCTGGAGGTTTCTCTGACACAAGAACTAGCTTAGAGGCACCAAAAGTTTCAGCATTTTGGGTAGCAGTTTTAGAAAAGGAGAATAAAAGTTCTTCCAATGTTTCTATGAAGAATAATGTTGCAAATATTGGTGATGTTGCCAAGGTAGTTGTCAACAAGAAGAAAAAAGAAGAAGATTTTTTCAGTAGGGCAAATGTTGCAGCTCCCACTGGTGATTTATAGAATTCTTATAAGGTTCCAGAGGAGAAGGAGGAAGATGTGAACCTTCTAGAACCATCCAAAGCAGTAACTGATGTTGTCAAGAGTAAGAATTCCTCAAAAGAGCCTGATAAGCAAGTCCTGAAAGAAGTGGATTACTGGGTAGATGCAGCTGAGCTTTCAACTCCTATGATTCAAGTAGATATTTTAGTTACTAAATGTTCAGGAGATAGAAAGTACTCCAGTGATTTTCTTTTGACAATCAAGGATTAGTGCAAAGATCTACCAAAACATTTTGAAATTTTTCCAGACACTGTTGAATTACCTGGGAATTCCCAAGCATTTGCAAGTCATGTAGGAGAGGCTGATGCATTAGCAAGCACTACAAAAGGTCTTGAAAGGCATCCGAGTGGGAATTATCTACTTGAACATCGTCGGAGAAATATGGCTAGTTTGGATGATGATAGATGGGCCAAGTTGGTGGATGCTTTTGCTGTTGGTTGTGATATGCGGATGGATGCGGGTCTAAGTAGTTCCTCTTCTATGTTTCAACTTGGCAAAAGTTATAATACTGGATTTGCAAGAAATACTTGTGCAACACAAATGAGTATGAATGGCATCCTTCCTGGAGGGCCTTATGTGCAAGCACCATTTCCACAAGTTGGAATAGTGAGAAATAATTTTGATGCTGTTAGGTGGTAGCGTGCTTCTGGTTCACAGAAGGGTTTGATTCCTCCTCCACAGCCTTCTCTACCCACAATTCATAAATCAGAGAACCGATATGAAGTGGGCAAGGTTTTTGATGAGGATCAGCTGAAAAAATGACAAATTAAATCCATCCTTAATAAATTAATGCCCCAAAACTTTGATTTTTTTTTTGAACAGGTTAAAGAAGTGAACATTGACTCTGCATCATGTCTTCATGGTATAATATCTCAAACATTTGACAAAGACTTGATGGAGCCTACTTTTTGTGAAATGTATGCAAAATTTTGTCTTCAGCTTGCTGCAGGATTACCAAATTTTATGAAGATAATGAGAAGGTTGTTTTCAAGCGAGTTCTTTTGAACAAATGTCAGCAAGAATTTGAAAAAGATGAAAGAGAAGAGGCATAGGCTAAGAAAGAATAAGAGGATGGTGAAAAAATCCTTTCAATAGAAGAAATATGAGAGAATAAGGTTGTAGCACAACGATGAATGCTAGGAAATATAAGGTTTATTGGTGAGATTTATAAAGAAAGTATGCTGACCGAAAGAATTATGCATGCATTCATTAGGAAATTAATAAATGAATTTCAGCATGCAGAGGATGAAAATTTTGAAGCTTTGTGCAAACTGATGAGCACTATTGGTCATATGATTGACCATTCAAAGGCCAAGGAACATATTGATGCTTACCTTGATAGGATGACAAAAATATACAATACCAAAGGGCTTCCATCTAGGCTGAAGTTCATGTTGAAGGATCTGATTGATCTGAGGAGGAATGGATGGAAACAAAGGTAGAAGGTTGAGGTCCACAAGAAAATAGAGGAAGTGGATCAGGATGCTATGCAAGAAATACATGGACAGGGAGGCCACTCTCGAGGTACCAATATGGGACATGTAGGTCAAATACTTGTGACACCACTTGATCATTGTGTGAGAGGATGTGTGATGCCACCTTACATGGCATGTGCAAAAATGGGTTCACTTCCAAATATGGGTGGGATTAAAGAGCCACAACCCCATATGGGACCGCGTGACTGTGGATTCACCAGTCAAGATGCTTAGATTATGGATTGGGCTCAATTTGAAAATATGTCTATGCTAAGCCCTTCAACACACAAAGCTTCTAATGATGGCCACTTGACTCTTGGTCCTAAGGGAGGTCTTGGAAAGGGAATAGGAGGGAGGGCTCAGCCTCTGCCATTTGCTAAGAGTGCTCTAGTAGATATTCCACCATTCTTATCTTCGAGTAATAGACGAATAGGTGTATGTCCAATTTTAGGTTGCAGTTCTGACCGGATGCCAGTTGGTATGAGAGATGAAATTTTGACAAGGACTTATGCTGCAAAAAAACATTTATTTGCAAAATCACGTGTCTAGGAAAGAAATTTTTTGGATAATGACAGAAGAGAGTTTAAGAATTCATACTCATCAGGTGACAGAGGTGGGAAGACTACAAATGTTGAATTTCAAATGGTGAAAAGGTTGTGTCAATCATGGAAAAAAAAAAGTGGTTGAAATAAGGGTCAAACCATGCCGCCAATAGGAAAATAAACTGCGCGAAGAAGGGGTGGGCGACATTTTGGTTGACAGAAAAGGATCCACAAGCATCACCTCGAAGAAGCATATAGTTTCGAGAGTAGTTTGCTAGGAGATTTGGGAAGGTATTGTCAAAAGTCATTGGTGGAAGAACTGTGGCCTACACGTAAGCCCACACTAAAAAAAAAAAAAAACCCAAGAAGCATAAGGTGGCAACTCACTAAGAAGGATGCAACACGTGCTAGACTAGTCAACGCCACTCAGCCGTTGAGAAATCGCGAGGGAAAAACACATAAATGACCGATAGAAGGGAAACTATCAACATAATTATTTTGTGGATGGAGGAGTGCTATCAGAGCTAGCTAGACCTGTGCCACTGTAGGTTTAGTAGCCACCACACATGCGGTCAAGTAGCCTAGTTGAAGTCATAGTGATGTGCCATCAGGCACAATATGACTGAGAATTGGAGCAACTGCAGTTGATAAGCTGGGAAGTGCATATATCGTAGTCATAAGTAAGCAGGTGGATTGTTGGGTCGTGTGCAAGAGCCTATGTCAAACTTCTTGCGCCTACATCCAAAATAGTCTTGCCTTCAAAATGGTGCACACTCTCAAATATAGTTTTTTAATAAGCATACATCCTCACATGTCACATTTGGGAAAAGAGTTGTAGGGAATCTCCACAATTCTCTTATTTCCCATGTATTTCCTTGTACCAAATCACTAACATTTGTGCATATCCTTTACTAAATAGCCAATATTTTCTCTCTTCAAAATCTCATAATTATAATGAATTTTTTTGTCAAGATGGTGTTTATCAACGAACTTTGCCTCATGAGAAGGTATCTCATCTCGAGGAGCAATTCACTCATCAACAGACAATTTCGAGGGAATTTATAAAGAGGATGATAGAATAAATTTAAGAGCGATAGTTAAAGATGACTTTATATTTCCCCAATTTTGTAGGTGAGGTGGGTAATGAGGCATTGATGGATCAAATATCAAAGGAAGAATTATAAACAATTTTGCAATGTTTCCGAAAGTATAAGAACCCTCATCCACTTCGCAGGACAATATAATTATTCTAGGGGTTCTATGAATTCCTTCAAACAGAGCAACTAAGAATTGTTGACAAATTAAAATACACATGTAGGATTTGGGAGCTTTCAATTCAACATTTCAGGCTTTAATCCAAAAAATTAGACAAGAATGAGATGATTTCAATTCCATATCACTATGTAATTGCATCTACAAAATCATTGCAAAAATTAGTGCATGTAGGGTCAAAATCCACTACGCTGATTCTGTGTCATTAGAACAAATTTTCATCCTTCCTGGGAAACAAATCCATTATGGAATAGGAGTATCCCAAGAAGGAATTTATAACATCAAACCAAAAAATTACAATCAGTGTTAGTGATTTTGTCTTTCCAAACCATATGATAGAGAAAACTGGCTTTATTTAGGGTTACTCATCCATATAGGGTTCAATGTGCAATTGGTTAACTAGATAATGAATTGTCGTTCCTCAATATTTTTGAAATTCTAATTAATGGCTCAACCTATTCTTCTATCATTCCTACAAGAGATCATCGGTAGGTATGACTAATGGCTCCTTTTCTATTTTTGACTGTAGAGTAGGTGGTCTCAACAGAGTTGTAACAGAAACAAATCAAATTCAAATTTTATAGATATAAAAGATAAAAACAAATTTCAATGTATTTGTTTGATTGTTACTTGACTCTGTTGTGGGCATGTTATAGGAAATGTGATTGGAAAAATGATGGGGAAATAATGCACATCGCGTCTTGGATATGGTTCATTCGCTATTAGAGATTGCTTAGCCACTTGAGCCATCGACTTTGGAAATGTTTCTAGTAGGAATTCCTATGGTTTTTGATGTTGTGATTATTTCACCTCATGGTTATTTTGGGCAAGCAAATGTTTTAGGAATTCTAGAAACGACATCGGTGGATTGGTAAACAAATATTTTATAATTTCAATTTCCATTCCATGATATCCTCTCTTTATTGTTTGATTGTATTTTGGATGTTTCTTTTGGTTTTGTTTTTTCTTTTAACTATGAAATTGAAAATATTTAATATCATGTTCATTTAAACAAAAACCAAAGCTTGAAGATGAAATTAGTATTACACTATATTGATTGGAATCCTTATAGCTATTTTGTGTTAAAATATTTTCATGACTATCAGAAAAGGTTACCTTCATGTTGCTATTTGAGTACATGTTGTTTATTTACTTGACTAAGTTCATGCGTTAGAAAATGAAATGTTGTTGTGAATAAAATTACAAGGATTAAACATCACACCTCATATTATTTGTTTTCATAAGTTATCCATAGCTTGAGCTTTTTAGCATATAACTTAGTTGACATGATTTTTCCTAAGCTTTCCTTGAAATTTGAATACTAAGTTACTAAGGTGTTCTTTTCTATATATGGTGTTTGTTGTGAAACCAGCTCCAAAAATAGAAGAAAAGAGATATCAATGCCTTAGAAATAAGCCACTTCGAGGGGGAAACCTCCAATACATTATGTGAATAAAAAATTCTTGGATTATACAAATGACAAAACCTCCTTTCTATATATAGGAGTCCATGGGGCCACAATGTAATCCTATCCGACCTAACAATTATAATGTAAGGGCACAATAAGAACAATATGGGGGTTATAGGAATACAATAATAACAATAAGTGGGGCTACACTAACATATTAAAGGACTACACTATTAATATATGGACTTAACATGCCCCTCTCCTTCAAACAAGTGTTGTCCTCAACGCTTGATTATTTCTTGATGCTTCTTATAAAATTCTCATCCTCCCATGTGGAATATTCTACAGGAAATTTATTCCAATTGCTGAGATACTCTGAAATTGATTGTACTTTTCAAGTTCTTGTTTCTGTGACTGCTTTAGAACTTATTTCGATGTGATGTTGATCTTCCCGTTGTTTCATTAGATTCCGCACAAAGTTAGGTTATCCTTTGAGAGTTGGAGAACTTGTTGTTGATGCTCGACGTGATCTTCCACTAATTTATCATCCATATTAGCTATTATTTGATCCTTCATACCATCCAACATAGTCTTTTAAACCATCTATTTCATCTTCGTTTTCTCTTCGTAAGATCGAAATTTGTTGCACTTGGTACTGTAATTTTGATATCTCATACTGTAATTCGTCCTCTTCATGCATCATAGTATAGATTTTTTAGGTCTTAATGGGTATGGAATTATTTTTTTGAAGCATTATAGAACCCAATACTGATAAAAATTCTAAAATATGCCCTTGGAATCACTTCAAACTACTTTTTCAAACAAACATTATGCAATTTGAAAACAAATACACACCTTTTTCTTGATTTTTGAGGAGCTCGATATTGAAATTGAATTATATCTATAATTGTGGATCCTGAATATCTGAAATTTGGCCCTATAGTAGCCCTATGAATCCTCTTTCTAATGCCACAGGTTTGAGCTGATTTGGATTCTTCAAGACTAAGTTATGTCCAAACTCCCACAATGACCACATTATGGATTGGTTCAGTAGAGTGAACTTGCATGACTTGTCACGTGTCACTGTTTGCACCTTTAGCTCTAAAATTGATAGAAAAAGAAACTAAAGTCCGTGTAATTCTAGCCACTTTTACAAAATTCCAATCCGATGCTTAGAGAGAGAGTTATGAAGATTTTCCCACGATCACCTCTTTGAGATGAAATTCGGGAGCCTGAAACAATCCTAATTTCCACAGATCATATCTCCGAACAAATTGCGAAAAAAGCTCTAAAATTTTGCGAAGATGTTATTCAGGATTTTGGCTTCGCGCTCTAAAAATTTTAGTTTCTAAAACCTTGTAGAAAAATATTTCCACGATGACTTGTTTAAGATAAATTCAGGAGCTTGCAAAAATCCCTAACTTCCACAGATCATATCTCCGAAACTATTATGAACCAAGCTTTGAAATGTTGCGATGATGTTCCTCAGGATTTCGGCTTCGCGCTCTAAAACTTTCAGCTTCTGAACTTTTGTAGAAAAAATTTATAGCGAAAATTCCACGATGACCTGTTTGGAGCAACAAAATCCTAGAATCCAAAGCTCTGTTACCAAATGTTGTGAAACCAGCTCCAAAAAAAGAAGAAAAGAGATATCAATGCCTTAGAAATAAGCCACTTCGAGGGGAAACCTCTAATACATTACATGAATGAACAATTCTTGGATTATAAAAATGACAAAACCTCCTTTCTATATACAGGAGTCCATGGGGCCACAATGTAATCCTAGTGGGGCCACAATGTAATCCTAGCTGACCTAATAATAATAATGTAAGGGAACAATAATAACAATATGGAGGTTACAGGGATACAACAATAACAATAAGTGGGGCTACACTAACATAATAAGGGACTACACTATTAATATAGGGACTTAACCATGTCATTTTATTTTCTTGGTTTATACAAGTTATCTGGCCACATTATAGTGGCCATTATCACTCCAATGAAGAAAATTTGTTTGAGTTTTTTACTTGTATGGGGAAAATGGCTTTGACATTGCTGATGTTGAGGTATATGTCTTATAAACTATTTATAGTCTAATTTAGTTTATATTCTAGTGCTCATTGTCTTTCATGTCTTACACTCTACATTGTATCTTCTTTTGTTTTTAGAAAATGAACTCAATACTGATGGTAAGAAGCAGAAATTGAAAAAAGAGGGGAGAAATAACATTGGAGCGACAAATGCAAAAAGAGAGAGAGGAGAACTGGTTTGGTGATACCCTTAGAGCTAATATCCCACATAAGATACACATATAAACATTGATGGTAAAGTCTTTCGAGTTTTTGAATTCACCTACAGTGCCTTGACAACACAATGATAATGTTTTGAAGTGATGAAACATCATTTTCTGTGTAAATTGTAGTCCAACCAATATTAAATTGGAAACCCATATTGTAATACTTTAACATTTCATATAATATAATTTATGTGGTTGAAATTATTTATAGTTGCATTTGATATTATTTAGTATTCTAATTAACATATGCAACTTTGTGTTTTCATGTTAGATGAACATGCACATTGTATGACATTTTTTGAATCATACAAATTAATTTATGATGATTAATAATAAACACAAAATCAATTTGAAGCTACTAAATTAGTAGTTTATATTGATTAATGATGAACACAAATAAAATGAATATATGACTAAATTAGTCATTTATAATGATTATTAATGAAAGTAAATGAAATGAATATAAACTACTAAATTAGTCATTTATATAATGAATATGAAACTTTCAAAAAAATATAAATGACTACTGCAAATGATAAATTTGTGATTACAAATGACGACTAAATTTTGCATATATATGACTATTAGTAGCTAATTTACATTATCTTATAACACAACCAAAATTTAGTCATTTCATCGGTCATTAATTGGTTTCAAACTATGACTAAAACTTGCATAATATGACTATTAGTATCTAATTTACAGTATCTTATAACATGACCAACATTTTGGTCATATTTCTTTGGTCATTAATTGGTTTTCTTGAGTGATCATATAGTAATATATTTTGTTGTATATTTGGTCATTAATTGTGACAATTAATGACCAAATCAAATATTAAATCAATGACTAAATCAATGACCAAATTAATGACCAAATCAGTGACTAAATTAATAATCAAATCAATGACTAAATTAATAACCAAATCACTGACTAAATTAATGACCAAATATATTACTAGACAACAAAATTGAGATAACCAATTAATGACTAAGCTAAAAACGACTAAAATTTGGTCGCGTTATAAGATACTGTAAATTAGCTACTATTGGTCACCGACTGAAAATAGTCGTTTATATGCAAATTTTAGTCATTTTTTTAGTGATTAATTAGCAATTTTCTACTAGTGGATTTTTCCTGATTCCACAGTGAATTCTATGCAAAACAGGTGATTTTCGCTGAAGAATCACTTGATCATTCTACAGAAAATCTATAAAATTTATAATTGAGAACGCTGCAGAATCATGTTTTTCTACAAAAATGAATGGGATGATGACCTGCCAAATATTAAGTGGTTTAAGGTAAAGGTAAGGTTATACCATTGATTTTCATAATCATCCAAGCATGCAAAAGCATAAATACCACCCATCATTGCTTTCCACTCCCTCATTTGTCATCATTCTCTCCAAATTTGAATTTCATTCCTTAAACAAATCACCCAAGCTTCTCTCTATCATTAACTTTTAAAACTTTGCATGTATCATTCATTTGTCACCTTTGAAAGTTTAGCTTTGTGGCAAACAACTTGCTGTCCAATTTGTTTTTTATACGTGTCACATTTTTAAGAGGGCAGTTTGGCTTATAAAGGAATATGGCCATGAAGAGGAAAGCATAAAAAGGAGGCTCTGTGGTTATATATGAGCCCATAGTAAGTGTCAGTTTTTAGTTATAAATATCTAGTTTGTGGTTAGAGTAGGTGGCAATAAAAGAACTTAATTATCTAACCATTCAGTAGATTGGATGTAAAGGCTAGATGCCTATAAGTGAACAGTACTTCAATGTACAAAGTGTTCGAATATGTTACTGTTGACTTCTACTATTGTAAACAGGTTCAGATCAGTGATAGAGAGTGGCTATTGGTTTCATCCTTCACCTGAGATTCATTTGATATTTTCATGAACATTGTCCTATGTATCTTATTACTTTCTGTAAATATATTAATGTTTGATTACTCAAAATTCGTGCTTTGCATGCTATGACTTCTTTTCAAGCATTAAACTATTGGATATCTTTCTCAATGTCCTGCTTTCAGTATCTTAATGTTCATTACTCATAATTCATGTTTCTCATGCTCTTACTTTATTTGAAGATTTATATATTGAGTAAACTATGTGTGTGTGTATTCTACTTTCATTTAAATATCTACATGCCTCAGCTTCCACAAGGAGAGCCTTTGTCATTGAGATCCCTGTCACTGACTCCATAGCCCAATGGTACCAAAATTTCATTTTTCAACCTGTAAACATACAAAACCAAGACATAATTTATAGAGTTAGCCATCTAGTACTATCATTATTCAATATCATAAAACCCCCTTGAGAGATCCCTCTTAAACTGAAGAGGCTAAGCTTCAGTTAAAAGTGGTTTGAAAGAGTTACTCCAAGTTGACCATTGAAGCAATTCAAAAGAACTCAATTTGGTGATAAAATTTTGGTGCATCAGCCGGGAGTCTGAAGAATAATTTCCCAAAGTTTTTGTGCAAAAAGTTAAGCTGAACTCTTAGAGGTAGTAGGAGCTCATAATTTTTTGAGGCTGCAGAACTACCTTGACGATTCCATTGTTGAAGAATTCAAAATTTCATAAATTCATGGTGATTCCACCAGACTTATGAAGAACTCAGATGCTTCCATTCTTTTTTCAAGGTATGCATGTGTAGATTTTTCAAGAATTTATGGTTTCCCAAATCCTTTTCCCAAGGATGCATATTTTTTAAGGAATGGTCCAAAATTTAGTGGAGAAGATTTGAGTTTGACCTTGAAGTATATATCATATTTCCGTGACTTACTGAGCTTCTTAGAGTCACACATGAAGATATTTTCATCATATTGTTCTATGGTTCATTTCAAGGGAAATGTAAAAAGTGGATTGAAAGCTTTCCTGTCAGATCTATGAAGTCATTTGCAGATTTTTGGCTTATTTTTTTGGAAACATGGATGGAAATAACAGAGTTGGTGGCAGACTCTCCTTCCATTCAAGGTTTTAAATAATGGAATGATGATCACACTAATGAGGAAGTGGATGAAAATGTTTCTTTGTCCTTGTCTTCTTATTTGAAGTCATTTGAGTGCAAGTCAAAAAATAAGATTCAATTTTTGGATGAAGTTGCTAAGAACATTGAGAAAGACATTGAAGTTTTAGAAGACCAAATTCAATCCTATAGTCTTCATGATCAAGATCAGTATTTTACGAAGTTTTTCATGCCAGAACACAAAGAGAGGGTGCTGATACCTTTCTCTTTTGAGATTGAGGAAGAATACCTTGTTATTGAAAATCAGTTTGAAAATGGGTTTGATAGCACACAACTAAAATCTTATGTTGCTAAAGAAAGAATATATGAGTTGTCTAAAACTGCAGAATGTCTTGAGAATTATCAAACAGACTATGTCTTCGATGATCCTATAGTTGACTACATGGAAGATTTCTACAGTCCAAATTTCCGATTATGTTTTCATTGTCAAAATCAGACTCACTTTATGTTGCCTTGGTCATTTCAGTATCCAATTTTCATTTGGTTCAACAAGCGTCATATCAACTCATTGACTGGATTTATTGGATATTTTATGTTGCTTGAATCAAACATGAAGATTTCAGTTGTTAGGGAAGGTAGGAGTGTGTGTGAATAAGCTCGAGTAGACTAAGCATCTTTTCAGTATGTACAGATTTGGTTTTTTAGCAGTAATCATCAAGCTTGAGGCTGAGGAGAAGGCCATAAGAGCTTGGCGAAGTCTTCATCAATTTCAGAAATTTTTCAATTTTTCAAGAGAGAGGCACTGGAACTACAAGTTATTTGTTGTACCACAAGGGCACACCATCCCCACTGGAGCCACTTTTATCACACATAATTTTTTAATTTTTGATTAGGGTCACTTATCTAGGTTTCATTTGTCTCATAAGGTTGGTCCATGAAATTGATGAAAAATTCATGAAATAAGTCTTTATCCTAAGTCCAAAACACCTCATTATTCATGTCATCTCAGTCATATCTTTCAAGTTTCACTTTGGGTTCACATGCATTGGTTTAAAATTCGTTTTTAGTCACATGTCTGATTTTTCCTAATTCCGCAGCGAATTCTATGCAAAACAGGGGATTTTCGCTGTAGAATCACCTAATCGTTTTGCAGCAAATATGTAAAATATATAACTGAGAAAGCTGTAGAATCATGTTTTTCTGCAAAAATGAATGGGATATTGATGAATTGTCAAGTATTTAGTGGTTTAGCCTTAAAGGTAAGGTCATACAATTGATTTTCATAATCATCCAAGCATGCAAAAGGATAAATAGCACCCATCATTGCTTTCCACTTCCTCATTTGTCATCATTCTCTCCACATTATAATTTCATTCCTTAAAAAATTCACCCAATATCCTCTCTGTCATTAAATTTTAAAACTTTGCATGTATCAGTCAGTTGTCACCTTTGAAATTTTAGCTTTGTGGCAAACAACTTGCTATCCAATTTGTTTTTTACAAGTGCCACATTTTTAAGAGGGCAGTTTGGGTTATAAAGGAGATGGCCATGAAGAAGAAAGCATAAAAAGGAGGTTCTATGATTAGATAGGAGCCCATGGACCTTAAACTGATCATGGAAGACCTCATCTTCAAACAAGTTTTCATCTAGACAGGTTACATGCATTTCTACCAGGAGCTACAAGGGGATTTGTTGTGTTTTTTTGGACTGTTTGAGCTGTTGGTTACAAGAGGAATTTGCAAGCAGTTGAAGATGATTTTCAAAAATATGAAGGAAGTTTTTTCTAAGAACAAAAAAAATAACAATAACCTCTTTCAATTTTCTCCCAGGTGCTACCAAGTTGGAGATTCGAAGTTTCCTTTGGGACCTATTTTCAAAATTCAGAATTTTCCTGTTTTATACATGATTCTATAATGCCGATTCCGGAAAAATGAAGATGGTTTTCAAAAAAAAAGAGAGAGGTTTTTACTTCTAAAAATTATTATCTACAAAAACCTCCTCCATTTTTTAAATATCTATCAAGGATCGAGAGATAGGAGCTCATGAGTGAAACCTTATTTTTCAGGAAAAACAAAGTCATTTTTATTGGTAGATGAAGTTGTTGAAGGTGAAAATTTTGTTTCTTGAGGAGGGTAAGAGGTATTTTGAACCAAATTTTCCTTATGATGCTTCATCCTATCATCTCACACAGACATGGACCTTTTATAGGCCTAAAATCCAAATTATGTGAAGTCTGTGGGAAGTTAGGAAATTCAGCAACGTGTCCTAGGCTTGAAGCCCAGTTTTTGCTGCGGAATTTCTGAAGATATATTTTTTGTTCTAAGTCACTTAAATTGACCTAGTTAAGGAACTCTAAGGTTTGTATTTAAATTTTTTTGATCACCTAAAACCTTCCAATGGTCAGAAGTAGAAGATGTACAACACAGATGACCTAATTGTTTTCGCTACGGAATTTCGTTGTGAAAGTAGCTAAAAACTCTGTTTTTACAGCAAAATCAGTTTTTGGAAATGTCTGAGGGGTAAGTAACTTTTTCAAAGTTGTTCTCCATGGGAAATGTCAAAGAGTATCAGAGCAGTGATAAAGAGTATCAAAACATAAGATTTATAAATGGAAACATTTGTTATGAAGATAGTTTGGAGATGTCAGCTCATCATGCTGCCATATCATCAACGTAACAACTCCTTAACAGTAGGGAGAACAGTTTCATGAAGACAATGAGGGTAGTTATGTTTTTATTGTGGTCAGCATTTTTGAAGGACATGATTCCTTTCAAGGAAGTTGGATTATCTTTAGATAAAATTGTAATAAATAGGTGTTTGAGTTATGTTAGGACTCTAACTCCTAATTTAGTAGGTGTCAGTTTTTAGTTATAAATATCTAGTTTGTGGTTAGAGTAGGTGGCAGTAAAAGAACTTAATGATCTAGCCATTCGACAGATTGGATGTAAAGGCTAGATGCCTATAAGTAAACAGTACTTTGATGTACGAAGCGTTGGGATATGTTACTGCTGACTTATACTATTGTAAACAGGTTCTGATCAGCGATAGAGAGTGGCTATTGTTTTCATCCTTCACCTGAGATTCATTTGATATTTTCATGAACATTGTCCTATGTATCTTATTACTTTCTATAAATATATTAATGTTTGATTACTCAAAATTCGGGCTTTACATGCTCTAACTTCTTTTCAAGCATTAAACTATTGGATATCTTTCTCAATGTCCTGCTTTCAGTATCTTAATGCTCATTACTCAGAATTCATGTTTCTTATGCTTGAGTAAATTCTCTGTGTGTGTATTCTACTTTCATTTAAATATCTACATGACTCATCTTCCACAAGGAGAGCCTTTGTCATTGAGATCCTTGTCATTGACTCCATAGCCCAATAGTAGCAAGCTTTCATTTTTCAACCTGTAAACATACAAAACCAAGACACAATTTATAGAGTTATCCATCTAGTACTATCATTATTCAATATCATAAAACCCCCTTGAGAGATCCCTCTCAAATTGAAGAGACTAAGCTTCAGTTAAAAGTGGTTTGAAGGAGTTACTCCAAGTTGACCATTGAAGTAGCCCAAAAGGACTCAATTTGGTGATAACATATTTAATGCTCACAATTATTATTCAAGTGCATAATAAATCTTTTGAATTTAAGTAATAAATCACTAAGAATGTTAAGAAGATGAATCAAGGTAGAATTTAAGTATTGATGTATTAAAAATATTTAAAAAAAATATTAATATTAATTAATTATAAAAAAAAAATCACATTTTAATTAATGAAGGTTCATTAATCTCTAAAATTTTATAAAATTGAGAATGGTAAGGAATGGATAATCACTATGCAAGAATAATATGATTATTGTAACAATCATGTTTATATTTGGTTTATGTTTGCTATGTTTATGTATTTGAATTTAAAATTTAAATGGTCTGAGTAAGGACACAAATTTAGACTCAGGGAGGTGAATTGTTTGAAATTCAACTTACTTTCTGAAGGAAGAAAATGGACTGTTGAGACAACCGTTGAAGGCTGATTGTTGAGATTTAATGAAACTAGTATGGAGTTTTAATGAAAGGTTAGTATTGTAAAATTTAAAAAATTTCAAGCAAGGGACACATCCCATGCTTACTGGAATTGCAAAAGAAAAAGAAACAAGGAAAAAATTAAATGCATGTTCAGCAACGTGGGCAGTATGGAATAGAGTGACCTCACAAAGAAGAGGAGACTACTAAGAGGTAGGAAAAGAGATCACAGTGTGGAAATAAAGGAAATACGCATAAGAGTTGGCAAGTAAAGAACATAGAGATAACATATGTGCATTAAGGAAAACACGAGCTCTTGGAGATGTTCAAAGCATCATAGTGAAGATACGTGAAGGTACCTATAGGGCCTGGGCACATACAAAAAATAACATGACCAAGAGAACAATATGGAGCTTGATGGGTTTGATTTCTACTCATAAAATTTCATGTCAAGCCTGTGTATCTCAACTCGTGTGTTTTTTTCTTTTTGTGCACTAGAGAGAGTATACCAGGAATCTTATTGGTGGTGTCTGGAGACACTCATAAAATACATGAAAAAATATTGTGAATAGTTGGAAGATAGGAGCACTTGAGTTATAGAACAACTAGTGGCACGTAAAGCATTGTGGAGGACAATGTCCTCTTTCACCACTCTCAAAAGACTATCATAACTTCAGTTGAGCATTAGGAATACAACAGGAATTTTTCTCCTGGTGAGGGTAAATATCAGGACACCTTAAGGGGTTGGAAGGTAGAGCTGGCATTCTCTAGAGTCCCTTGACAACCTTGGGTGGAGGTTTAGCCATTGGAATCTTGGTAAATGAAATTTTGGAGTCTCCTTTGCTTGTTTAAATAGTTTTGGCAGTGAGTTCTCAATTACCTTCACTGGGTGAAACCACGATGTTGCATGCTGCCAATGTGGAGGTGAAGCCTCTTGAATCCCCTGAGTGTGTGTATATTTTTGATAGTTGGAGGGTGGAGGAAACATGCCTCTAAATTCCCCATGTATTGGTTGACTGGTGAGAACTTGATGGGTGGAGATGGAAGGACCTTTAGATTCCCTGTTTTCATCTAGAAGTTGGTGTTTACTTCCTTGAGCAGGACTATCTCAGTCTGTGGAATCTAGCTTAGGGGTGAAAACTACAAGTATTTTGGCTACAACTTGCCTATGGTTAGGTGGAAAATTTTAGTCTCGATCTTAGTTTCCCACATTCAATACAAATTCAAGATAAGTTCTTCTTATGCATAATATTGTATGGATTTCATGTTAAAGTGTGATGAATGATAAGGATTGATTGTTTATATGGAATTTCTTGGTTCACTTATGTACATATGTTGATTGGCTTGTTATAATCCACATGAGGATATATTTATGACCATGAAATTTTCTATTACTTTTATTATGGGTTAGAAATTGCATCATATGGATGTGAATATCGCTTTCCTCAATGGATTAATTGAGGAAGAAGAAGTTTACATAGAGCTACCTCAGGGTTTTGAGGTACATGAAAGAAAGACTCACATTTGCAGACTACAAAAACATGTACAAACTCAAGAAAGAACCTTGAGATTGTTTTCTCAAACTGATGGATACCTGATGAGTATTGATTGATCTTGTTATTATAAGACTTGTTGATGACAATAGAAGAAGACTCACATGATAAAGGAAGCAATAGTGGAAGGGGGATTTTATTTCATGATAGTGGATCATTCAAGCTCTACTTCAATGTCAAAGGGAGTTGACCTTTGAGTTCAAGATGAAGGATCTAGGTTTGATGCATTACTACATTGGTTAAGGTAAGTATACTATTGATATACTTTATAGAGTTGGGGTGATGGATTGCCATGAGATTGAGATTTTCAAACTAGATGCTCAGAGGCAGGAGGTATCTAAGAGCAGTATGCCTTATATGAGTGGACCATGCGAGACAACACATATGTTTAGTGACTAGGAAAAAATAGTGGTAGAGGGAGTAGCTAAGATTTCCACAATAGGATCTGTTTAAGAGGGAGCATCCAATCAAGGTGAACAAAAAGAAACTATGGTGATGGATCAAATGAAGGAAGGAAATCAATTTATGATTAAACCAAGGTGTGTGGCTCAAGCATGTGTTGAGATATCTCTGTGGCATATTTAGTTGTGGATTGAGATATGTCTCAATTGGTGAAGTACAACTGCAAGAATATACAAATTCAAATCAGGTAGAGATTGTCGAAGAAAAAAATATCACATCAGGAAATTGTTTCAGTTTGGGTTGTGCTATGGAATCATGGATGAGAAGGAAGTATAAATATGTCACACTCAAGACTATAGAGGTCGAGTATATTGCAGCTAGTCTAACAAGTTCTGGAGCAGTATGGTTTCAGAAGCTACTTGCAGGATTGTTTGATCAAGCACAAGAGACAATCATGATGATAGGTTGGAGCAAAATGAGTACCACTATATCTGAGACATGGTATATAGGGGAGCTTGTACCATTATATCAATGAATGAGCAGGATGCTGACATTCTCATAAAGCCTTTGTGCCAGGGTGAAATTTTCATACTTCATGAACAAGTTTAGAGTATTTTAGAATGATTCCATCAATTAGAGGGAGTCTCGATGTTTTGGCATCAAGGGGAAGGCATTCTCCCTAGGTGACGATATTGACAAGTAAAAATTATTGACGAGGGGATATGTAATGTGGTTAGGGAGAATTATGCAGAGAGCATCGAGGCCCATAGTGCTCCCTCGATCAGAACGTTTTGACCAAATTTCCAAGAGTTGCTTGGCTAGTCGCTAGAGTGAGTTCCTTTACCATTGGGAACACCAAAAGGAAAAGACCCTCTATCAGAGGTTATAAAGGAGGTTTTTAGTGTTATAAAATTGTCTAAAATTGTCAAAAAAACATTTGCTACAACATCCGTGTTTGGTAAAAGAGGTTTTGGAGGATCTTCTAATGGAACTTCAACACAACTAAAAAAACTAGGCGGTCGAAGGTTTTTATGGATGTTTTTGTCATCAGTGCATGCATCAGGTGTGAGCACACCGATATGTTTTACCATGTATGCACTGGTACTGTAAACATACCAAACACTGGGATGGAAAATAAATTTTGAACACCCCGTGGTGTCTAGCAACGTCCCGATGCATGTCACCCAGCAAGACACACTGGGCTGATGGAACATGCATGCACTGGGTCGTTAAGGTGTAAAACTGCACTGGGCCATCTAGGTGCTAAAATGCACTGGGATATTAAGTTATAAAAATGCACTGACGTGTTGAAGGAAAACCGTATCGATTCATGAAACACCTATCGGACCGCCTAGGTAGTAGTCGTTGATAAAGCGCATCGGGCGTTCTAATTGGTATTGGTATTTGTGCGATGCCCAGAGGTCGTAGAAATGCACCAGTGCGCAGTAACTAACATGCACCGGTGTTCATTTTGCATTTTTAAGAAACATCGACATGTGACAGTGCAATTATTGTGATTTTTTAAAATTCATTATTCATCAAAAGTCGACACATGTCTTATAACAGTATTCATATCAATTAAATTTTTATTAGTGCATTTGAATGTGATGTTGGGATTATTTTTTTATATCATATCATTAGATGTCACATCTATTTATTATAATATTTAATCATCCATATATTTAATCAGTGGTGTAACATTTCACAGCGACAATGGAGAACGCAATAGAATAAATTAAAACGTATTTTATTATATATATATATATATATATATATATATATATATATATATATATATGAATAAGACACTCTTTTTTATACAAAATGGGACAGTTATTGGTATCACTTTTTCTTTAAATTGGGACACTATGTCCATTACATTAAAAAAAATGTCTGATTTCATAGACAAATATTTCAAAAAATACAACGCCTTGCTTTGATATCCAAACATATTGATCATCCTTCTTCGCTGGAACTACTGTCACTGCTCGAGCTACTTCCATGACTTGAGTTATCTGGAGGAAATTTTTTTCATTGTGTTGATTGTTTTCTTCTTCTTCAGGTTCCATCTACAAACATAAAAATAAAGTGTAATGATTGTATATATATTGGTGAGAATAATGAAAATTGAAATATTAAATAATACACATTAATGTAAATCGAAAAGAAATGTACCATAGCAAGAATTGACTCATGAATTATACACATTCTTTCAAAACAAAATTTCATGACATCTCTCAACAATTCATTTGTTGGCGCAGTTCCATACTTTGTTTCCTACAAGTTTTATACCAAATAACAAATCATAAATTTAATAGAAATATTTTTTTGTTCTATTAATTATAGACGAAGCTAAGTAAAACAAGATAGATGCTTACAAATTTCACAATTAATTTATGATATGCCAACATATACTGACAACCCATATTTAACTCAATGTCAATCAATTCTTCTGATGGTTCTTCTTTGTATGTTAGCACATGTTTGAAGACATTAAATGACGATTGTTGTAAAACAACTAAGTAAAATATACAAAAATGAAACCTAGTTAAGTTGTTATAAGGAAGTAAAAATTACTCACAAACATAGAATATATCAACCCTTTTCTTCCTTGTCGTCGTGTTTTATGACCTGAATGGGTTCCATTTTCTTTTCTTTTCTGTAAGAAAATACTTGAAAATTAATATTTAATGCTAAATTGTTTATTTATTGTACCTAATCGAAAAATTCGATGATTACATATCACATTTGAAGCACGCTGTTGTTGAGATGGCTCCTCGTGCGATGCAATTATGTCCATTTCTTTGACCATCTCCTTGTACACCTTTTTGGACATTCCTACTGGCATATTTCGGATATCAGCTCGTTCATCCTTTGAGATTTTCATAATCTTCCTGAAAATGTAATATGACAATAAACCATTTAATTTTTACATTCATATATGAAAAGTAAATATAACAAAAATGATATTTATAAATGGTTGCTTTATAGTAATATATACATATAATTCTAGAAAAACATTTAAAGGAATATTACTTTTTCATTCCTTCTTTTTTGTTGTTGTACGTTTTGTTATTAAAAGTATGACATGTCTTATTGACCAATTATTTGGAAACTCATCTTGTATTTTAAGTAAAATTTTGTTCTTGGAATCATTGGATTTATTTTTGTATTGTAAGTGGAAAGAACGTCTATGCATTCATTCCACTAGATCCCTCAAAGTTTTGTAAAATTACCCCCCCCCCCCCCTCGCCCCCCTTCGTTAATCTCCAGCACCACTCCAGATGAGCTAAGGAGGAATTCATTTTCATTTGCATGCTCTATTTTTTTTCTTTTCTTAGAGCAACATTATTTTTCTTCACTATTGGTCCATGTAGAACATTAAACATATGTGAATTAATATATCGTTTAAAACATGCTATATAATATTTTTAAGTATATTATTAATGAAAATTAAAAAAAAACTCATATTGGATTGATAGTATTTTCTCATTCACCTGCTTCATCCTTTTGAATTTTTTCCAATAAGCTTTTACGCTCTTCTGGTCTTAAATTAGAAATAACCTTATCGAGCTACTTCATTTTGTGGCTATGCATGGTACACACTAAACAATACATATTAGTTAAACTTACATATAGTTCAAAAATAATATTTTTTGTAAAGAATTTACAAAGAACTTGCCTTTTCTTATTCTCTTGATGTGCTATAAGTATTTTTGTTACTTGAACTCTTGTCAGCCATTTATTTATCAATATGATACATGTACCATACAATTCATTAATATATTTTATAAAATAAATCACATAACTTTCGGGTAAAAAAAAAATTCAAGAAAGCAGTGTGCCTTTCCTAAAGTACGCACCGAACACGACGTGATAAGTTCTTATAAACGCACTGCCAATACATTAGAAACATTGTACGGTGCTCTTTGTCAACAAGGAGACCCGGTACGTAATATGTTAACCGGTGCACCGATTAACACAAACATAAATTAATAATTTTTTTTAACAAATAGTGTTTTTTTTTTTCAGTATGCACCTGATGCACTATACTACAATAGTGCACTGGTGCGCTATTTAAACAGGGTGCACCAATTTAAAAAATCTGTCTTTTAAAAAATCGTGTAAGGTTGACATGGATTGGGATCCAACTCTGCAAGTGGTCCTGCGGGTTAGATGTCATACACCTATATATATATATATATATGTAGTAATAATAACCCTATAATTCTAAAATGAAAAGCCCTAATTGTGGAGTCACATAAACAAGAAGAAGCAAGGGTTTACCGTAAGAATGGATTTTTTTTTTGTTTTTTGAAAATGCACAGTGAAATTCAAAATTTTTACTATGCATGTATTAAATCCAACAGAAACTGTAAAAAAAAAATTATTACAATAAAATTTAACAATTTTACTATACTACAAGGTTTTTGTGCGAATCACCAGATGTTTCAAATTCTGATTCTCTGAATAATGTTGTTGTTCAAAAGTATTTTGCTGCTCCACAGTTTGCCTTTGGCGTTCTCTCGTCTAGCCTATGTCTCTCCGATGTGCAGGAGCATCTAACGCTCCTTAATTAAAGAGGAATTCAAATCAGAGTGAGGAAGACGTGGACAGTCGAGCTGAACGAAGGGAGGAAAATCTGCTCTAAAAACATATTTAAAGAGGATTAGATGGATATTGTTATCTGCGTGCATGTATTTTGAAGAGTTTTCGTTGGAGAAAAATAAGGAGAGGATCGAATCGATCCTTCCTATCTAAGGTTTTTTTTATAAATGTAATGTGATAGGGGTGTGAAAAAAATATCTGTTTTGTGAGGAAATTGTGAGTGAGGAAGATGTAGTCGAGCGTGAGCTCGTTTCTAAGGCTGAAAAGCCTTAATTTGTAACTGTTTTGTATAATATATAAAAGCATGTTCGAGTGTGAATTGTATATGCAATGAGTGTTTTATAATTGAGTCAATTCCGTGTCATGAGCTTGTTGATCGACCATCGATCACTTGAGGATCGATGGCGATCTAACTATCATGTATATGTGATTGTTTGTTGAAGACAGCATGCAGCGCGAAGGAAGATCAAGTGATTGGAATCGATCGGAATAAAGAAGGCGTTCCATACAACGATGGATCCGAATGAGAAATGTTATATAATGGTTTTAAAGGTGAATCGGCATTGTAGAATCAACCATAATTAAAATACCATTCAATCCTGTCGAGTTCCGATCTCCGATCAGTCGGATTGGAACTTTGGATCGTGGAAAAGAGAGGGCGGTGTTGAAATAGCCGATTTGTGATTGCCAATCAATCGGATAGGAGCCACGAACTTGTGATAATTGGCATTGTAATCATGTCGATTGCCGATTGTATGGATCAGAATTGTGATTACATCGGGGCTTTGGCATTCAAGTCGTTGCAATGTGTGACTTCCGATTACTTGGATCGGAATTGTTAGAACTGTCGTGGGATCTTAGCACGTATTTTGTAATATTGTGGTGGTTATTTTAAAAAGCATTCAAACGCTGTTTTATGTAATAAAGGGATGGTTCGATATTTAATGAAGATCCACGTTTTAAAATTTTTAAAACGCTTCCGACAGGACTTAGTGGGCCCATAACCCACAGGTCCAGGGTCGAAATTTATACATGAAAGGAGATTTTGGGCTTACCCCAAGATCTCTTTTCATCAAGTGGTATCAGAGCAGGGAAAGGATTTCCTACGAGAAGAAAGAAGAATGCGAGCAGAAGGGGAAAGAGGTACAGTTGTGTTAAAGCTGGAGAGTTTATGGTCTTACCGTCGTGCAGATGGCGGCAGCGAAAGGTGAGAAGATTTGTAGCAACCTAGAGCAAGGTGTGCTCAATTGGTTCCAGAGGAGAGAACCAGAAGGATGCCAAAAGACCGAGTGAGGAGGGCTTGGTGAGGTATCGTGTAGCAGAGGAGACTGTTACTGCAGAGGTTGGTTGCAGCTCACAGAAGATCATGAAGGCAGTTCCATTGAAGGAATGCAGTGGATAGAATTGCTAAAAACAAGGAGAAGAATATGACCAGAAGGTCATAAAATTTTTTTTTACCTCAGGAGTCTGATGGAGGAGCATATAAAACCCTTCCTAATTAAAGAGGAATCCAAGCGGAGTGAGTAAAACATGGACAGTCGAGCTGAACGAAGGGAGGAAAATCTGCTCTAAAACAGATTTAAAGAGGATTTGATGGATATTGTTATCTGCGTGCATGTATTTTGGAGAGTTTTCGTTGGAGAAAAATAAGGAGAGGATCAGATCAATCCTTCCTATCTAAGGCTTTTTATATAAATAGGGGTGTGAAAAAAATATCTGTTTGGTGAGGAAATTGTGAGTGAGCAAGATGTAGTCGAGCGTGAGCTCGTTTCTAAGGCTGAAAGGCCTTAATTTGTAACTGTTTTGTATAATATATAAAAGCCTGTTCGAGTGTGAATTGTATATGCAATGAGTGTTTTATAATTGAGTTAATTCCATGTCATGAGCTTGTTGATCGACCATCGATCACTTGAGGATCAATGGCGATCTAACTATCGTGTATATGTGATATATGATTGTTTGTTGAAGACAGCATGCAGCGCGAAGGAAGATCAAGTGATTGGAATCGATCAGAATAAAGAAGGTGTTCCATACAACGATGGATCCGAATGAGAAATGTTATATAATGGTTTTAAAGGTGAATTGGCGCTGTAGAATCGACCATAATTAAAATACCATTCAATCCTTTCGAGTTCCGATCTCCGATCAGTCGGATTGGAACTTTGGATCGTGGAAAAGAGAGGGTGGTGTTGAAATAGCCGATTTTTGATTGCCAATCAGTTGGATAGGAGCCACGAACTTGTGATAATTGACATTGTAATCATGTCGATCGCCGATTGCTGTTATCGGAATTGTTAGAACTGTCGTGGGATCTTAACACGTATTTTGTAATATTGTGGTGGTTATTTTAAAAAGCATTCAAACGTTGTTTTATGTAATAAAGGGATGGTTCGATATTTAATGAAGATCCACGTTTTAAAAGTTTTAAAATGCTTCCGACAGGACTTAGTGGGCCCATAACCCACAGGTCCAGGGTCGAAATTTATACATGAAAGGAGATTTTGGGCTTACCCCAAGATCTCTTTTCATCACTCTCAGGTAAATCCCTCTCTAAATTTTTTTTGCAAAAACAATGAAATATTGAATAGCTTTTACTATTTAAAGAATTTTTTTATGAAATTAGATTTCCGAAAATAATTTTCCACCCATTTTTCAGTTTACCGCTTGTTTTCACTTCAAAAAAATAAAGTTGCATTATTTTTTTTAATTTTCGGATATTCGTTGCATTAGTTAATAAAACCGCACTGGTGCGCAGTAATTAAAACACACGGATATGGATAGTGCATTAGCACCTTAACAATAAGTCCATTTTTAAGGCACAAAAATTAGTTTTAGGTATGCACACCAAAATTTATTGTTGATTTTGATCAAATGCAGGGCTAAAATCACATAATTATATCAAATGGAAAATTCTTCAAAATCTAGCTTGTTCCATAATATTTCTCAAAGTCCATCGCAGAGTTCTCCCTATCCATCTTTAGACATAATTACTTCAGATTTAATTTATATTTTCATTATCTAATTGAATTGATTTATTTTATCCATGTCAATCAGCTGAATAAAATTAATGTATACAAATTTGCAGGTTAATGCAGATTCAAAATTGAGTTCGGATGCACAAAATATTCAAACAGCTCCAAAATGTCGAAAGCTCTTATCAAGAGCAGCATACCGCAAGGTGCATTTGGTAGATGAAAATGGACATCTACTTCACCCTACGAATTGTAACATTGCATCTTCTAGCCACAATCTTGGGACAATGATTGTAATAATAATTGTTTGGTATATTAATGTAATTATTTCAACGCCAAACCAATTAATCATGCATTGTCGACGTGCTTACTAATTCATATCATCGATTTTTTACTAATCATGTTTAAATATATTTTTTGAAATTATGAGGATTCTAGTGATGATGAGAGACATACCTACCATCTTCTGTTGCACCCCATGAAAATGTAGAATCAAGAGAAGGTTGAATTAAGGGAAAAAATCAGAGATGAACGATAACAAGAATAGTAGAATCAACCACCTATTCAATTCCCACTACGTCCAGATTCACCAATTAGGAATGACTACAACAATAGTAGTTCTTCACAAGCTGGCAATGGAGCAATCAAATAGAGTTTGGTATGGATGATTACTTAAGGGATACAACTGCCATGGAGACAATGTTGTTAGATTCATTCCAGAATGATAATCAACTAGGGGATGATGCTCATATCACTGATACATTTTTCTAAAGCCATGAATTTTCTTCCACCACCCCTCTCTTTGGACCTGGCGATCAGTCAAAATCTACCCAGTTGGGGAAAACGATGTTACTGTAGAACTTGAAAGCAAAATTTGACTTGTCGAATGCACGTTTCTCATAAATTTTGAGGTAATTGACCATCAAGTCCCTTATATTTTGAGAAATATAAGCACACAATGAACATTACAAATGGTCAATTTTATGAATGTTAATAATTAATGACATTAATGTACATTTAATTTTTTCTGTGACCAACTACATGTTATTCAAAGATAATGTTCTTCCAAGTGATAATGTCTTGCCCGGTAGCTGCGAAGAGGCAAAGAAATTGTTGAAAATATTGGGTGTTGAGTACATATCATATCATGCATGTCCAATGATTGTATTCTATATAGAGGAGAATATGCAGACAAAGAGATATGTCCAAAATGTGGGTATGATAGGTATGATAAATAAAAAAAGAAGGGTAAATCATGTGGTCCTTCTTTTAAGATATTGAGGCACATGCCTATAATCCCAAGGATTCAAAGGCTCTTTCGTTGCAAAGAATTAGCTATGTTATAGGGATGGCATGCCTCACACAGAAGTGAGTTGGGAGTTATGTGAATCCCAACATATTCAATACCCTTGAAGCATATAGAGGATACATGACCCGAAAAATTCAAGGGTGAAGTAAGAATTCTACGACATGGATCGAGTCAACCCATATTCCCTCCAGAAGACCAACTATTATGTTAGGCCTTTAGTAGTGATCAATAAAAATATCCTCCCATGGTTTTACGTGAAGAATGAACATCTTATGTTGGCTCTCATAGTCCTAGTAGAAGACAAGTGAAGAATATGGATTTCTACTTACAACCACTGGTAGATGAATTGAAGGAATTATGGGATGGCATAAATGTATATGATTTATCAAGACCTATCGCAGTAGAGAGGAGTTTTACATTGTATGGAATATGTGCTTACACGAAACATGATTATCCAGGCTTAGGAGTTTTCTCTAGTAAATTACATGTTTATTGATTTTTTTATATATGTAACAATATTATTTCACATATTAGTTATTTAATTCATTGTAATTGTTCTGATCCTCATGATATTATTTAATGTGCCATGCATATTGTATAAAATAATTTCGCATGTCTTGTAACAAAAGGGTATTATGGATGTAAATTTTTTGGACCTTCTATGAAAGCTACATGGTCCAATGAACTACGAAAGCCAGTGTTTGACTGCTCTAGGGTATTCCTCCTAGAAGAACACCCTTACAGAAGAGCAACATCCGCTTTCAATGGTAAACGAGAGAGAACCCAAAGGCTTGGAATAACGACACCCATTGAATGGCTTAGATTATATGAGAGAGAGAAGGAGAAGGAGTTCATAGAAATGTTCGATTCAAATGGGGAGCCTATGTTCGATGATCCAAAATTCTTTGACACCTATGTTGAGAAATTTCCCATTGGGATTAAAAGGAAATCTATATTTTATAACCTCCGATATTGGGATAACCCTAAGATTACCCACTTATTAGATGCCATGAATATATTTAAAAATGTTTCATCCTATTTCTGGAGGCACATATCATCGAAAAAAAGTGACACATTGGTTGTTAGAAAATATCTTATTACTTAAAAAACTAAAAAGAAACATTGTCCAAGATGATTAGAAAGTACAGTATCAGAGGCAGTTTTTCCCTCTAATTGGTATTTCAAAGAAGGTGATGTCCCATGGATTTAAAAAGAAGATGATATTTCTTTGGCAAAGAAAGTTATAATGCTATGAGGGTTCCATCTTCATATGGGTCTTCACTATGGTGCTGCTTCACCATGGATGACCATTTGTCGAGGTTGAAATCGTATGACCATTTGAATCTTCTAAGAGTATGTATAATGTCAAAAGCATGATTTTATTATTTTCTATATTAATAAATTTTATCCCATGCAGGGATCATAAAACATAACTAATTTTGTATATTATTGCATGTGTTTATAACTTTGGAGTGTAATTATCCTTTGTTCGTGCGTGGGTGTGTGAAACATGACTTCCCCCAAGACCTAGGACGTGCCATATCTAAATTATCTGCATTTTTACGTTGGATCATGTCAAAGGAGAATCATGTGGCTAGCATTCCACGATGGCATCAAGAGATAGTTGAGAGTGTTTGTATGTTTGAGAAGGAAATGCCGAAAATTTTCATGGACTTGCAGGTTCATCTTCTAATCCACCTAGTATATGAGGTTGAATTAGTTGGGGTGTTTTCTTGTCGTTGGATATTCTTCTTAGAGAGGTACATGAAGAAATTGAAAGGTTTTGTTCAACAAAGGGAAAAACCTGAGGGGTCTATGGCAGAGGGGTACATATTGTATGAGTCTTTCTATTATTCCATTGATTACATCAAGAAGATCAACAACAAACTAGGTGTGGTGATTTGGGACGATGAAAGGGATGAAGAAAAAAGAGAAGGGGAGCTTCTCCAAACGAATGGAAAAAGGTGCTTGATAAAGAGTAAGCGACTTATAATTTTTCAAATTTGCACAAAGTAAATATTCATGTTGAACTTAGATGTAATGTATATTTTGATCTCACATGTACTACATGTCGGTTTGATTTCATCAGCGAATGCAGAAATTGGAGCAATCAATAAATTTGTTCTTTACAATCCCGAAGTGACACAACTGTGGGTCGCATTGTCTGAATAAAAGAGGATGAAATGGGATAGTGACAGGAAAGAATTAAGACGGTTGAATGGTAGAAGTGTGCCTTATGCCGATCATTCAAAAGAAAATATTCCAATTATATGCCCCAACAGTTGGGTTGTTGACCAAGTCAGAGATAAATACGGTGCAACCGGTCATTACCCGCGTGCTGAAGAGGATGTGCTAAATGTAGGGATTGGGTGCACCCACTCAGTAATAATCTATTTATGTACATTTAAAACTTAATAATGAACCTTTGAAATGTAACATCTATATTTCATATTTTAACAGTTGGGTTATTATAAGAAACATGACACTATGATTTTTTAACTTTTTGTATAGGTGAATTTGTTCCCATCAATGTGGGCATATGGACAACATTTTCGCACATAAAATTCCGATGATGGAAACATGACACAATACTGTGGAGTGGAAGTCGAATTCGATCAATCTAGTCGACCTAACCACTATGATCAAAACCTAGTACGACGGACATTAGGTTACGTCAGAAAGATACAAGAGATCATTGAAGTGGACTTCTCTTCTTTCCATTGTGTTATTTTTAGGTGCAAGTGGTGGGAAACCTTTGATCGGAAAAATTTAAAGGAATATCATGATAGTATGCTGATATGTATCAACTCTAGAAAGATGTGGGATGAAGCTAAGGAGCCTCATGTTTTCCCCAAACACTGCAACCAGGTGTTTTTTTTACACATATGTGTTGGATAGGGATTGGTGGTTCGTATTGAGACATGACCCTAGATCAAAACATATTTTTGAGAACAATAATGTTATCATGCCAAGCAAGCTGGAAGATAATGAGGGTGATCATGAGAACAGAGAGTGATATGGTACATGTATTATTTTATCATTTATAATTTTTAAGATGGGTTTTTATAAAGAAGAGGACTTAACCTTATAACTAAGACTTTTATTTTCAAAACATTATAATATGTATTTTCAATTAATTGGTTTGTATTATGTTAATGTTAAAATCATTTCACTTGATAATTTTCAATTATGTTGATCTCGAAAACAATGCAATGTATCAAGTTATTTTTTTTTTATTTTACAATTATTTATATTCACACAAATTTACAATTATACAATTATGGTAATTTAACAATATTTACGTCCTGGATGCAGGTGTTTAATACTGTTGATATGGAGGTGGGATTTTTGGCTAGCAAGTGGCACAGCCACTTGGCCACCCACAGGCCCCAATAATGAGCATTAAATTTCTCCAGCCGCTCTCACACTCACCATTTAATTCAGTTCAGAAGCCGAGGTCGTTGCCATCACTTCAAAATGAAGGCTCAGAACTGTATTCTTCCTTCGCCTGGTTATTCTCCTCATCTGTATGGTAGCTTGCCTCCCTTGCCTCAACCTCTGGGATGAAACTGTCCCCCTGGAGTCGTGGAGCCGAGCTCCCGCACACCTACAGGGAGACGTTGCAGTCTTCTTTACTGTATTGAGGTTCCCCCAGGCCACCATTTCTCGCAGAACCTCCACTGTCAACTGAATTTCTCCCCAGTGGATAGCTTCACCCCTGCCTCTATGCCTTCGGCCCCATGGCGCTACCACCCTACTGCTTCTTCGGCTCAGAGCACCCACCATCCTCACTGCTCCACCATGCCTCGCCTCCGACACTACATGCGTTGCAGACATGGCAGCAACAGAGGACGGGCAACTCGCTCTTCTCCCTCGTCCCATTCTGACACCTCACCTTCCTCCCTGGAACATTCCCATGGCCGTTATCCAGCTACCCGCAGTGGGCGTGGACGAACCACAGGCCAGTCCCGTCCTTCTACTCAGCACACCTCTGCCGCGACCACTTCATCGCCTCTGCCCCGTCTGGAAACCATAGCCTCTCTGCAGTCCATCCACTCGGCTCAATTTCACTTCCTCTGCACCATGGACTGCCCACGAGTCACAGCCACCATCACTGTGTCCTTCAAAGAGGAATCCACCGAGGTGGCTGGCTCCCGCCCGACCAAATTGCAAAAACTCTCCCACCGAGAAGCCACTTATGCAGCAGTGAAGAGCGACCCTGGTTCCAGAAGCCACAGTAAGATTTCCGGCAGCAGCAACAACAAAGGCTCTGGTAGCAGCAAGGATGATTGGAAGCGAGGAAAACAAGCTCAGGGAAAAGCTTGTGAGACCAAGGAGCCCCAGCATGCAGAAGACGCCACCCAGGACACGCAGGCTAACGACACCGATGAATATAGGTGTCTAATTTTGGAAGAGACACCTCCCACTCCTAATGACACCTAGTCTCTCAGGTTCTTTTTGTTTCATGGTTTTTGGTTTCAAGGTCCTTGGTTACAAGGTTTTTTTACCTTCTGGTATCAATGTCTGGCAAAATTTGCAAACAATCATCAGTTTTATATGTATAACACTGGTTTCCTCTCTGAAGGCAGCGAAACAACCTCTTATTGGACTGGTTTCCCCTTCGTGGGCAGTCCCATTTTTGCTATTTTTTTAGAGTTATGCCTTCAAATTAGGCTAGAACTGCAGAGGCCTGTGCCTCCATGTACTTTTATGTTACACTAATAGAAAGTAGTCTTATTTAGAAAAAAAAAATTAACAATATTTACGGTATACATTTTACTTACGGTAGTTATGGTTCAAAATTGACAATTAATTTACAATTTTACATACAATTACAATTACAATTAAAATTTTACAATTTTACATATAATTACAATCATTTCACAATACAATTACAATTACAATTTTACAAATATTTTACATACAATTACAAATTACAACTTCAGTTACAATTTTACAATTTACATACAATCACAATTAAAATTACAATTACAAATTTACACACAATTACAATTAAAATTACAATTACAATCACGATGCATAAAATAACAATTTTACAATTTTACAAATTTACGAACTTTACAATTTTAATAAAATTGAATCATGGAAATACATACAATTAAAATTACAATTTTACACTCTTATAATTTGCGCAATACAATTACATACAATTACAATGACAATTTTACAAATATTTTACATAAAATTACAATTAAAATTAAAATTACAATTACAATTTTACATACAATTAAAATTAAAATTTCAATTACAGTCATGACATAATATTTAATAAATATCATGATTTAATATTAAAAATAAACATCACGATCATGATAATCATCGTACAAACATCATATTCTAAAATACACATTCAAATTCGCTAACATAATCTAATCATCGTGATCATGATCATCTAACAAAACACAAGCATTGTATAACATCATCACAACACAAACATCAAATATACATCTCATGTCAAATAACTGCTATCACATACACATCTATCGGCAAGCACATTAAATGAACATATCTAACATGACCTAACAATATACACATCATAATGAACACCAACATGTAAATTAAGTACATCAATAAGAACATAAAATACATTGACCATATATATATATATATATATATATATATATAACTGCATATAAATTTCAAATATTTTGTGGTACTACATCAATACTAGTACTAGTCGAAGCCTACTCAGTCGATGGTGCAACCTCATGCTCAGATAGATGACGTGCCTGCTCTAGAGGTGCTTGCTGATCAGATTGTGTAGTCTGCTCAGTGGATAGTGTGGCCTACATAGATGGACCTGCCTTCTCAGGATCAAGTGCCTGCTTAGTCGATGGCCATGTTTTCTCAGGATTAGGTGTATGTTGAGATGGTGCATACTACTCAGAATATGCCTGCTGATTAGGATTGGATGCTAGTTGCTCATGATCTCCGACGTGATGTGAAGGAGGTGGAGGTGGAGTAATAGAATGATAATCACTCCCCTCTTTATCATGATCATCAGATGAGTTGCTTTGTCGTGAATCTCCACGGCTCCTATTCCTCCTAGCCACCAGTATTCTAGAAGCTTCAATGACATAACGCATGAGGGTCATCATATCGTGGGGCATGTATCTCCACAGCCCTGTGAGCCTACAATCAACCTGGATCTCTATGATCATATCAGGGTGGACTCCCTCATCAACCGGGATTCAACACAGACAGTTGCCCAACTCCATCTTGAATCGGGTGTTCCGCGTACCCTGCACCCTCGCAAGTATCTGCACCCTAGGATAGTGTTTGTCACCCTGATCCACTGCCTCCACCATCTCCTTGTCAACATCTCCACCTCGATCATTCGGTGGGGGTGGAATCATGTCCGCAACAAATTTCTCAATATATACAAAATATATAATACAAAACGATAATTAGAGAATTTCATTAAATAATTTAATAAAACAAGTTAAAGAACGTGTTAGAATAAATTTGATAATTCTAATTAATTAATTAAGACAAGAAAATGAAACTATGTTAATTTAAAGAAAACACTAATATTACCTCTCGCCTCTGATGACTCATCCTTTGTGAAGAGGATGTTAGTACACCCTCGCCAATCCAAACCGGCGTACAGGCACGACACCATCACGAACGAGTGACCATCAGCACTGGCTAGAAACTCTATTGCATCAGTAGATATCCTAGCTAGAAAGTCAGACTGGCCCCTCTTGGGCATTATCTGGCCCCACATATGCATTCGTACATGCAACATCGGCCTACGAGACTGCTGAACAAAAGTAGGCCTCGTCTCCGGAAACCTCTTAAAAAAATAAATAAATAAATAAAATTTGAAGCAAAAGGGAAGGTCATCCTCCCACATGCCTAAGAACGACATCTATCTAATGTTGTACAAAACTGCCAAAACAAATCGCAGACCATCTCACAAGTCGTGGTGCTTGGAATAAAGAATCAACATAAAATAAAATCAGGTATCTAATGTGTTGCCCGTCACTGGTATAGTGTGAAATGGTCATCAGTAGTGGTGAGAGGCACCTCACTTCCTCTGGACCAAACGAAGCAATACATAACTGACCACCGGACACCTGAAAATTTGCAGGAGCAACTATATCATCCCTAATGTATCTCTGGGAGTATGCCAACTGACTCCCTGCTGCTTAGTCGATAGGGACATCTAGGAACTAGGGAAATCCTGCCCTCTCCTAGATAGGCCAGTAATAAAATATATGTCCTCCTTAGCGGGCTTGTACCACTGGTCAAGACCGACCCAAAAAGCTTATCCATGGGCATCCCACCTGTAGATTAGTTGTCCCAATAACCCACTATGGCCCTTCAGGGATGTAGCCTCCTCGTAGAACTTTAGAAGGCTTACCTCCCTTAGGAGAATCTGGGTGGTTGTCATAATAGGGCGAGGGTACAAAAGTCTCTCCCTCTCTTGTTCCTCACACAATTGAATCATGTTACAACAGTCCTCCATATGTTCTTATTATTCCCTTTGTTCTCTCCGTTGACGTCGCTGAATGATTCACATATTACATACAATTTTTATATTAAATGAGAAATGTATTTACAAATATATATATATATATATATATATATATATATATATATTGAAGAAAAAAAAAGTCAGTGCACCCATAAAAAACAGTCACGCACCGTTACTGGTGTGTAATTTTTTATTGTGCAACGCGCTTGGTGCGCATGGAAAATGTTCGCGCACCGCCAAACAAGAGAATATTTTTGTGTGATGCGTTGACAAAACTATCTTCCCCGGGGTGGATAGTTTGGTCAATGCACCGCCCAACAACAATACATGGTCAACGGTGCGGTCCTGTAAATGGGGCAGATAATTAGGTCAACTCATCGCCCGCCTAACAACATTACATATTCAACAGTGTGTTCGTTTAAACGACCACACCACCATGTTATTTTTTAAATTCTATCAGCGTGTGTTTTCTCGGCACTGCATCGGAACCTGGTGCGGTTTCCGTTAACATCCTTCACGGTGTGCCCTGTAAATTTACAAGCAGCAATGTGAACGGTGCGAGCCGAATGGCTCGAACGTATCGCGCATAATTATTATTATTATTATTTTAAACGGTTAATTTTAAGTTAATTTCAAATTTAAATCCACTGAAAGGTTTAGTTATTGAGAAACAAATAGATTACCCGTACATTTGCACATCGAGGAGGCATATTTGTTGGGGAATTGAAGAAACCAAAATTTTACCACCGTTTTCGAAAATTCGAACTCCACACAGTGGGCAATGGATGATAGCAATGCGTTCAATGGGAGCACCAATGGCAGGGCACCTCACAAAAGACAAGCTCACACCAGTGCTTGAGAGTTTTGGAGCACTGAACAAGTAAAAATGAGTTCTTTACGGTCGGTAATATTTTTTAATTAACTCTTTTTTGGTGCGTGGGATTTTGAGATGCACTGAGCGGTTTTATCATTAGCGCATCACACATCGTTACGGTGCGCTGGATTATGGAGACGTATCGGGCTTGTTTATACGTAGAGCACTGGTGCGCTAGAGTACTTAGACGCACCAAGCAGGTTTGTACAGAGAGCATAGTGTGTCAGTGTGCCAATTTTTAGTACACACCAATGTGTTTTGCATTAAATGCACCGGTGCAGTTTATGATGAGAAACGCACCGCAAAAAAAACATCCGCAAAAACCTCCACCCACCAACCTCCTCTAGAGACCTTCGCTACAAACATATATCTAGGCTATTTTTATAAGGGCTTCCTCAAAAACATTCGCTAGAGGGTCTTTAATATATATATATATATATATATATATATATATATATATATATATATATATATATATATATATATATATAGATATATATATATATATATATATTGAAAAAAAAAAAATGATTACACCACTTGATCCCAAGATTCTTAGTTCCATTTTCTTTGTCGTGCCTTAGATTAATACATGGAAAATGTTCGCGCACCGCCAAACAAGAGAATATTTTTGTGTGATGCGTTGACCAAACTATCTACCCCGGGGTGGATAATTTGTTCAATGCACTGCTCAATAACAATACATGGTCAATGGTGTGGTCCTGTAAACAGGGCAGATAGTTAGGTCAACTCATCGCCCGCCTGACAACATTACATATTCAATAGTGCATTCGTTGAAACGACCACACTGCCATGTTATTTTTTAAATTCTATCAACGTGTGTTTTCTCGGCACTGCATCGAAACCTGGTGTGGTTTCCGTTAACATCCTTCACGGTGTGCCTTGTAAATTTACAGGCAGCACTGTGAACGGTGCGAGCCCAATGGCTCGAACGTATCGCGCATAATTATTATTATTATTATTTTAAATAGTTAATTTTAAGTTAATTTCAAATTTAAATCCACTGAAAGGTTTAGTTATTGAGAAACAAATAGATTACCTGTACATTTGGACATCGAGGAGGCATATTTGCTGAGGAATTGAAGAAACCAAAAGTTTCCCACCGTTTTCAAAAATTCGAACTCCACACAGTGGGCAATGGACGATAGCAATGCGTTCAATGGGAGAACCAATGGCAGGGCACCTCACAAAAGACAAGCTCACACCAGTGCTTGAGAGCTCTGGAGCACTGAACAAGTAAAAATGAGTTTTTTACGGTCGGTAATCTTTTTTAATTAACTCTTTTTTGGTGCGTGGGATTTTGAGATGCACCGAGCGGTTTTATCATTGGCGCATCACACATCGTTACGGTGTGCTGGATTATGGAGATGTATCGGGCTTGTTTATACGTAGAGCACCGGTGCGCTAGAGTACTTAGACGCACCAAGAAGGTTTGTACGAAGAGAATAGTGTGTCAGTGTGCCAATTTTTAGTACGCACCGATGCGTTTTGCATTAAATGCACCGGTGCAGTTTATGATGAGAAACGCACCACAAAAAAAAAACATCCGCAAAAAACTCCACCCGCCAACCTCCTCTAGAGACATTCGTTACAAACAGATATCTAGGCTATTTTTATAAGGGCTTCCTCAAAAACATATGCTAGAGGGTCTTTTCCTTGTAGTGGAAAGTGTATTTCCATTTAATTGACATGTAGGAATGGTAATTTCCCTAAGGCTTTCACCATTTTTGGTCAAAGGTACTGAACTTGCTCCACGTGATGAGGAGCCCCATCCGGGCAATTGGACCAACCATCATAATTGTCATCTTAACACTGTGCCATGGTTGCAATACACAACATAAGAAAGTATACACATAAATTTGAGGACAACAAGTGCGTAAACTTTGTGAAATATGAATTTTAATGCATAAGAGGTCCTTTCATGTAAAGAGAAAAGAGATCGAGCGTATAGAAGAAAAGTAGTAGTATTATCCTAAAAGAGACACATACACATATATGAAAGAATAATTAGTTAACCAAAAAAATAGTTCAGAAGAAAATAGTGATCATAAAAGAAAATAAAACACACATTCAGTAAGATATGTATTAAAGCTAACAAAATGGTTCATTGACCTTAGCATGTATGAAACAACATATAGGTCATAAACATTAAAAAATAGTCTTACAATATCCACGATACATGCATGAAAGTGTGTATTGGCGCTGAGAGTTTTTGATGATTATGTGAAAGTTCCAAGTACACAATACAATGATATGACACTAGTTCAAATAGTGGAACATGAAGTTACTACTTGGTTCTCCAAAAAATAATATTCACTCCCATGCTAAGCTATAAAAGCTAAGGCTCCCAATATTAATAATGTAGAATAAAAAAAATTATTTTTTATTTTTTATTTCATAATTAAATTTAAAAACAATAAGTTATATAAGCAAAGTAGAAAACCTTGATTTAGTATATCATCCACCGCAATGTTTATTAGAGCCATAATGAATAAGCATTTCTTTGTATATTGCATTATGAGTTTAAGAAGAAAAGACAAGGGGTAATTCTCATGCTTTTGTCAAGGGTTTAAAATTTTAATCCTTCTCCACTCATGAATCTAAGTTGATATAAACATTTAATACTCCATACATTCCCAACGGTGATATTTCGTTATCAATCACACATGTTACGTGAAAGGCCAAGGATTGCGAAGAGCGAGTTCCAAAGATATAGTTTTTCGTCGTTTTCGACAGTATTTTGATGCAGTCATTAAACTTTTTTCACATGTCACCGATTGTATATTAATTGATAGATGTGAAGCTTCAACAAATCATTAATTTGAGTCACTAAGTAACACATCAACCTTGAACATATTATTATTAGTATTTTTAAATTAGGGATTTTAGATGAAAACACTATTACAGTGATTAGTAATTGTTATGTTTTTTTTTTAATCTTAATCAAACTATATGGTAAAGTATTTCAAATAAGTCAATTTCTTCTCTTAAAATACAAAATTTGCTCTCTAAATCTTATTTTTGTAGTGGTAAAAGAAACAATAATCGATATATAATGTCAATAATAGAATATACTTACATGGTCCCCGTTTAAGTTTGTGTTATCTAAATGTGAAATATAAATTAAATTGTAGATTCTTAATATGTGATGTAAATGAAAGTTCAAACAATACACTCAACAAAGTTCATATCCATTAAATTTCTGTAATATGTTAATATCTACCATGGATTATAATAGATATACGAATGAATTCCAAATAGAAAAGTATCACACCTTGAGTTTGAGAAGAAAAGATAAGAGCAATTCTCATGCGTTTTTTCAATAGTTTAAAAATTTAATCCTTCTCCACTCATGAATCTACGTTGATATAAACATTTAATACTCCACACATTCCCAACAGTGATATTTCGTTATCAATAATATATATTACGTTGATATAAACATTTAATACACCGTACATTCCCAACAGTGATATTTCGTTATCAATAATATATATTACGTTGATATAAACATTCAATACTCCATACATTCCCAACCGTGATATTTCGTTATATATTACGTTGATATAAACATTTAATACTCCGTACATTCCCAACAGTGGTATTTCGTTATCAATAATATATATTACGTTGATATAAACATTCAATACTCCATACATTCCCAACAGCGATATTTCGTTATCAATAATATATATTACGTGAAAGGCCAAGGATTGTGAAGAGCGAGTCTGGTACAAAGTCCCAAAGCTATTGTTTTTCGTCCTTTTCGACAAATTTTTGATGCAGTCATCAGACATTCTTACATTAGGCCCTGGTTGCTTTTCTCCTTTCTTAATGTTTCACTTTTCAATCAAAGCTGCATAAGCGTGATGGATGCTTGTAATTTTTTAAAGGTTAGAGATAACAATTTTTCACATGTCACCGATTGTATATTAATTGATAGATATGGATTTCAACTTCATCCAATTATTAATTTAATTATTGTGTAATACTAGGAATTTGACTTCTTTGATTTATAAATTGTGAGAAATTTTTTTGATAAAAATTACATCAGAATAATTTTGGTCGACACATTTCCAACCGGCCAGTGTGGTTCATCATCAAGACAAGATGAAGAATCTCATCAGATAACCCAATTATATAGATAAGAAAATATCCAACTAGCCGTTTGTAAGATAACAACTAGTTTAACTAAACCTAAGAAATGAAATAGAAAAATATAATATAAAATAATGATTTCTTATTTATTTAAAATTAAATGCTTAATGTTTATAATTGAAATCTTATTTATTTTTATTTTTAATAAAATAAAAATTAACCAATATATTTATTTTGTTCTATTTTTATTCATTTTTAATAAAAGAATAAAAGTTAAAATATCAACCAAAATAATAAAATAAAATAAACTAAATAAAATTGAAAATAAAATAAAAATAAATACAAAAAAATAAACATAAAAACAAAATTACATAAAAATACAAATAAAAATGAGTAAATAAATAAATATTTAATAATTTTAGTTTAAAAATTATATTTTATTTAATAATATGTTATATAATAATAATCATAAGTTTAAAAATAAAAATAAAAATAAATAAATGAATGCATAAAAATACATAAAAATAAAAAATTAAGAAATAAAAATATAAAACTATAAAAATCTCTAGCTAGCCGTTTGTAAAATAATGGCTAGTTTGACTAAATCTAGGCAATGAAATCAAAAAATATAAAATAATGATTTCTTATTTATTTAATATTAAATGCTTAATGTTTATAATTGGAATTTTATTTATTTTTATTCTTAATAAAATAAAAATTAACCAATATATTCTTAAAGAATAATTTTTTTTTTTATAATAATAATTAATATATTTATTTTTTCTATTTTTATTTTTTTTTAATAAAAGATTAAAAGTTAAAGTATCAACCAAAATAATAAAATAAAATAAACTAAATAAAATTGACAATAAAATAAAAATAAATAAATAAAATAAACATAAAAATAAAATTACATGAAATTACAAATAAATAAAAATACAAATAAAAATAAGTAAATAAATAAATATTTATAATTTGAGTTTAAAATTTATATTTTATTTAATAATATGTTATATAATAATAATCATAAGATTAAAAATAAAAATAAAAATAAATAAATAAATGCATAAAAATACATAAAAATAAAAAATTAATAAATAAAAAATAAAACTATAAAAATGAAATAAACAAATATTTATAGATTTGAATTAAAAAAAAAAAAAAACTAGGAATGAAGAGCAGGAATCCAACATCTGCTAAGCAACCACCCATCGTCTCTGTTGAGGTTAACCGACCTCTTTTCGATTTCCAAGACTTCTCTCAACTTGCGGTGGTGGAAATGGTCAACCCTCACAATAACCTTAGCATCTTCAATGCAAATATGATGATTGGTCTTCTCAGCATGCTTTGCTAAGGCCGAGGAGCGAGATCTGTTATGCTTAAGGTCAGCGACATGTTCATGAATTCTTTGATTAATAGATCGACCCGTTTCACCAATGTAAGGAATCCCACACGAGCACGGAATCAAGTAAACACCCTTACCATCCTTAGGGAAAATCAGGTCCTTAATTGATCTAAGCGAACTCCGAATGGTACGAAAAGGTTTGAACATTGAGGAAACATTATGTTTCTTTAGGATCCTTGCTATTTTATCCGTAGTACCTTGGCTAAACGGAAGGTGAACTCCAAATAACCGATCGCAAGGATCTTTATTAACTCTGGGAACCTTTTCTGCTTTTTGAAAAGCTTTAAGACAATGACTCATGCTATAACCATTTTTATTAAAAAAAATTAGGAGATGAGCCTTTTCATCTTCAAAGTGGTGTTCATTAGAGATTCTAAAGGCTCTGGTAGCTAGGGTGCTGAGAACCCCAAGCTTCTGAGCAGGGAAATGGTGAGAACTAGCATGTAAATATTGCTCAGTGTGCGTATTTTTTCTAAAAACTTGATGAGAGAAAGAACCATCTTCATTCCTAAAAATGAGGACATCAAGAAAAGGCAAGCTACCATTGTCTTCAAATTCCATGGTGAACTTAATGAAGTCAGATTGATCATTAAGATGCTGGAAGCAAAGGTCCAATTTCTCCTTACCATGAGGCCAAACAACACAGGTGTCATCAACAAACATTTTCCAAAGTTTAGGTTGAAAAAGGGAGGAGGAAAGGGCTCTAGATTCAAAGTCTTCCATGAATAGACTTTGAATCTAGAGCCCTTTCCTCCTCCCTTTTTCAACCTAAACTTTGGAAAATGTTTGTTGATGACACATGTGTTGTTTGGCCTCATGGTAAGGAGAAATTGGACCTTTTCTTCCAGCATCTTAATGATCAATCTGACTTCATTAAGTTCACCATGAAGACAATGGTAGCTTGCCTTTTCTTGATGTCCTCATTTCTAGGAATGAAGATGGCTCTTTCTCTCATCAAACTTTTAGAAAGAAGACGCACACTAAGCAGTATTTACATGCTAGTTCTCACCATTTCCCTGCTTAGAAGCTTGGGGTTCTCAGCACCCTAGCTACTAGAGCCTTTAGAATCTCTGATGAACACCACTTTGAAGATGAAAAGGCTCATCTCCTAATTTTTTTTAATAAAAATGGTTATAGCATGAGTCATTGTCTTAAAGCTTTTCAAAAAGATGAAAAGGGTTCTAGAGTTAAGAAAGATCCTTGCGATCGATTATCTGGAGTTCACCTTCCATTTATCCAAGGTACTACGGATAAAATCACAAGGATCCTAAAGAAACATAATGTTTCCTCAACGTTCAAACCCTCCCGTACCATTTGGAGTTCGCTTAGATCGGTTAAGGACCTGATTTTCCCTAAGGATGGTAAGGGTGTTTACTTGATTCCGTGCTCGCGTGGGACTCCTTACATTGGTGAAACGGGTCGATCTATTAATCAAAGAATTCATGAACATGTCGCTGACCTTAAGCATAATAGATCTCGCTCCTCGGCCTTAGCAGAGCATGCTGAGAAGACCAATCATCATATTTGCATCGAAGATGCTAAGGTTATTGTGAGGGTTGACCATTTCCACCACCGCAAGTTGAGAGAAGCCTTAGAAATCGAAAAGAGGCTGGTTAACCTCAACAGGGACGATGGGTGGTTGGTTAGCAGATGTTGGATTCCTGCTCTTCATTCCTAGTTGTTGTTGTTGTTGTTGTTTTTTTAATTCAAATCTATAAATATTTATTTTTTTAATTTATTTATTTCATTTTTTATTTATTAATTTTTTTTTATTTTTATGTATTTATGTATTTATTTTTATTTTTATTTTTATTTTTAATCTTATGATTATTATTATATAACATATTATTAAATAAAATATAATTTTGAAACTCAAATTATAAATATTTATTTATTTATGATCCTGATGATGAATTACAGTTGGTAGTTCAAAACGCTTCGGTTCTTAAATTTCTTGTGTGATTTCCTGGAAGATTTATAATTAAAATTTATTTATTTACTAATTTTTATTTGTATTTTTATTTTTATGTAATTTTATTTTTATGTTTATTTTTTGTATTTATTTTTATTTTATTATCAATTTTATTTAGTTTATTTTATTTTATTATTTTGGTTGATATTTTAACTTTTAATCTTTTATTAAAAAGAAATAAAAATAGAACAAAATAAATATATTAATTATTATTTATAATTAAAAAAAATAAAAAATTATTCTTCAAGAATATATTGGTTAATTTTTATTTTATTAAGAATAAAAATAAATAAGATTCCAATTATAAACATTAAGAATTTAATATTAAATAAATAAGAAATCATTATTTTATATTTTTTGATTTCATTTCCTAGGTTTAGTCAAACTAGCTGTTATTTTACAAACGCTAGTTGGAGATTTTTATAGTTTTATATTTTTATTTATTAATTTTTTATTTTTATGTATTTTTATGCATTCATTTATTTTATTTTATTTTTATTTTTAAACTTATGATTATTATTATATAACCTATTATTAAATAAAATATATATTTTTAAACTAAAATTATTAATATTTACTTATTTTTATTTTTATTTTTATTTAATTTTGTTTTTATGTTTATTTTTTATATTTATTTTTATTTTATTTTTAATTTATTTAGTTTATTTTATTTTATTATTTTGGTTTATATTTTAACTTTTATTCTTTTATTAAAAAGAAATAAAAATAGAAGAAAATAAATATATTAATTATTATTCTAAAAATTAAAATTAAAATTAATTTTTTTTTTTAATTTATTCTTCTTGGTTAATTTTTATTTTATTAAGAATAAAAATAAATAAGATTCCAATTATAAACATTAAGCATTTAATATTAAATAAATAAGAAATCATTATTTTGTATTATATTTTTTGATTTCATTTTTTAGGTTTAGTCAAAATAGCCATTATCTTACAAACCATTAGTTGGAGATTTTCTTATTTATTTAACTGGGTTATCTGATCAGATTTTTCATCTTGTCCTGATGATGAACCACACTGGCTGGTTCGAAACGCATCGACCAAAATTATTCTGATGTGATTTTTACCAAAAGATTTTCTCACAAATTAGTGTGTAATACATTAACTTTAAACAAATTATATTATTTTTCATCGTATCATTAATTTAATCACCATATAAAATATTACCCTTAAACATATTATTATTATTATTTTTTAAATTATTGACCTTCATGAAAACACTATCATAGTGATGACTTAATTCTTATGTTTTTGTTTGTAATCTTAATCAAGCTATATGGTTATTTCAAATAAGTCAATTCCTTGCATTAAAATATCTGCGGTTGGAGAAGAAACACTAATCGATCTATAATGTTAAGAATAGAATATGCTTTCATGGTCCCAGTTCAAGTTTGTGCTATCTAAGTGTGAGATATATTTAGATTGTATATTCTTAATATGTGATGGAAATGAAAGTTCAAACAATACACTTGGCCCAGTTCATATACATTAAATTTTTGTAATATGTTAATATATATCATCGATTGTAAGAATGAATTTTTATACTAATTTATTTATATATTTTGATTAGATATTGAACATACATGGTAACTAGTTTTTGTTAGTTAGTTTAAATATAGTTAAAATAGATGGAGAGGCTTGCACAAGTTAATAATAAACAATTTGATGTTCAAAAGTGGTTGATAAGAAAAATAAGCATGTTGTGAGGGTGTAAGGTCATCAATAATTAAATATTGGTTAAAGGAATATGCAATTTAGAAAGTTAGGGGCAAACCATAAAAACGCACCAAGTTAACATAACTATAGTGAACAAAGAATAAACACCAATGATAATGCATTGAAGTGGATCCTAGTAATTTGAAGACAACAAATGAAGAAAAGTAAATCAACCACAAAGACTATAGAAAATGAAAATGGGATCAATTGAAAGAAAATTGAAGAAATACATAATGATGATTACATATTGGAATGTGTACTTCATCTTAGTGTATATGTGATCATATTTATTGTTATTTTTAATTGTTATTATTATTGATTATTGTGAAGTATAATTTGTTTTTAAAAGACTTAAAAAACTAATTGTATAGAATATTCTTAAATAATTGACTCTTACATTGTCACGTAATTGAAATATTTTTTAACAAATTCTTAATAAAATTAAAATAATTTACCAAAAAAATTATTATATAAAACATTATTTTATATGAATAACAAATATTTTTACAATATAGCTAAGAAAAAAAACATTAAAACATATAAAAATTTATTTAATTCATATATATAGAATTATTATTTTATATTATTTAGAATAAGAAATCAACAATAATATTAAAGGATAGTGAAATGATTTTTAAACAACTAATTACTATCTTAGTAACTTAATAATAAATATTAAACATCAATTTATTTTAATAAAATAGTATTTATTTAATCAAAATGTAAACTAAACCAATACCTGTACCATTAATCATTTATATTATTATTCCTCTTTGATATTCTATTGGGCGATAAAACCCAGCAAAACTAAAATCTTAAAATTCGTTATTTCCTATCGTTAAACAAAATTAGATGTCAAAGTTTTCAGAAAATTGCATAGTTCTAAATACGTTAAAGTTTATGTTTCCACGTGGTGAGTTTGGTTGGGTACCACCACATTTTTTTTAGTTCTTGTTGTGTTCTGCGTGATTTGCATATATCTATGTACATAGATCTGAGATATAATTTCCGGTGCTTTGACTAGTACGTAAAAATATGGGATTTTCAAATGGAGGTTATTGCTAATTTAATGCGAAAATATGGAATCTTCAACTACACACGTCAACTTACTTTATTAAGTAGAATATATATTGCAGGACCATAATTTATGATGGTACATTTGTGTTTTTGGCTATAAATTCAATGGAATATCATTGGCCTAAAACAAGGATAATAATGACATTAATCCACTATTTCACTATTCCCGGATAGATATTTTATCCCGCTCTTTTGTATCGTCATGTGTTTTATTCGTGACATAATCCATATATATATAATACTAGCAATTGTACCTGTGGTGCAAGGGAACGCCGAAAGGATTGGAAGTTAAAAGAATGAATGGTGTATTTTGGGTCCCACCGTTACACCCTTTTGACAAAAGCATCCATGGTTTTGAAAAGAAAAAACTGCTTACGGAAGCACTTATAGCAGTTTCTTGAGAGAAGATTAAGTGATGCCGTAATGCATCATAATCGTAGATTTTGTAAATAATGGTTTAAACCAAACCATTTTGTGGGGGTACTATCTCTCATAAGTTGTGTTTAGTTTGTGATGCCACAAGACCATTGGATCTGAGCCGGATGATCCAAGTCGTTGATTCAACTTCAATATTATATGCGTTTGCTTCCCTACGCAATTGTGAGCCACAATTCCCCACTGTTTCGAATCTCTGCGACTGCAAAATGTTATCATCTCTAGGAATTTCGCCTCGGCACATATTGCCCTCGGCATCACCTTCACCTGCGCCTTCGCCCTCAAGTTTTAGCAAAGCCTCTGATGATGGAAAAAGGGCTTTGCTGATGGGGTCTCCGGCTCCCAAGAAGAGGAAAAATCCCGCTACTTGCATGATGCCGAATCACAACCAGAGCAGGGGATTTCCGAAGAGAGTGATAGGATAACCGATGGTTTTGGTACCTCAGGGCAGCCTGAGAGCACATTGGTGAACTAGAAATATTTAGCTAAGAACCTTCTTATGTACGATTCTGCCAATCGAGAAGAAGCGGCTCTAACGAAGGTGGAAAGGGAAGACATAGTTAAGGCATTGACAAAAGTGGTCAATACAGAGAATACGCGTTTTCATGGAAAGGTGCTTGATTCTAGGCCCAAAGAAGAAGACACTGTGGCCATACTCTATACGCCTGTTGCAGGTGGAACACCTGAATCTTGGCATTTTGCAGAGCGTGATGCAGAGAGGGCGAAAAAAAGGAATGATTTGGAGGATCTCCGTAAAACCCCACAATTAGTATTAGGGGATTCGACTAAAGACGATTCAAATAAGGGCACAACAGGCTACAACTATGTGCGGACTCCATCGCCGGCTCCTGGAGTGGACGAGTCTCCATTGATCACATGGGGAGAAATAGAAGGAACTCCATTGAGATTAGAGACAGAGGATACCCCTATTGGTATTGGGGGTGTCGGGGATGGCCCTCATTTCAAGATTCCACTTCCTCCATCCAGAGATGTAAAGGCTTACAACCTCTCAAGGGACGCAGCTCGTAATCTCAGAGAGAAGTCTAGACTTTTCCAAAAGCCTCCACGTACTCCTATATCTTCACGTAGTGGTTCTGCAAGTCCCAGTTTCAATTTACTTTCACCTGCTACGCAGAAGTTTGTGAGGAATGCAATGGCCAAGTCCTGTAATTCTGTGGATGTGACTTTGAGAGCAAGCTACCGGGCAAGTCCAACTCCGGGGACTCCAAAAATGGTCAGGAATGCAGTCAGGTTTGACAGAGATGGGATTTTACTGTCAAAATCTTCTATACTAAGAGAACGCAGCGATTCTGTCAGGTCACCCACTCCCGAAACATAATGTTGAAAGCATTTTGGGAGTTGTTGTATTAAACTTTTAGGTTTTAAACATTCAATTTCCTGGCAAAATTTGGGAGTCATCTCAACAAAAGATCAACTGGCATTACTCGCTACATTTGTCCTTCCAAAGGTGAGAATTGGCATGTATAAGTTGCGCATGCAGCTCCATCTGTAATTTGTGGCTGTCCTCTTTATTGTTCTACTTTTGACAGTCACTATCTGTTCAGATGTCATTGAGCATCAGAACATTGTACAAACCTCTGATGTAATATTTTAATTCTGAAATGGGGCTCAAAAACTTTAAAATGCTTTTGAATTACATCTAATTGCTTCAAGGTAGAAAATGGAAACCAATGATTCTAGCAGTAATAGTTGTTGATGAAAGGGAATTTTATGTTTTAACCAATTCAGTGATTCTGATATGCTTCATACTTGTTTCCGTTAGATCCATATTGGGATTTGGTACATATGGCATGCCAATTTCACATTCGACTCACTAGAGAAATTATAATGTCCTTTGTTAGCTGGATTGAAATCGATCTTTATTGCCTATAAAAAAAAATTTAAGTGCTTGGTGCTCTGCTCGGGAGGTAAGAATATTGGTGTATGCATGTTCATATTTTGTTTGAGGACTACCTCAAACATACTTCTATTCTCTCTCTCTTTATTAACACTAACACAAATACTGATTACTTTTCACTTTTTATATTTTTTTTTTCTGTTAATCATATTGTTTAAAAATGCCTTTCATGGGGTTCTAAAATGTTGGTAAAGTTTCTCTGCCTGATCTTAAAGAAAGATGTTTTAGAAATCCGCTGTGAATATGAACATCATAGGCTGATATATTTGATGCTGGATGTTGCTAACACTCCTGCGCAATTGCTAGTACCTGATTTGCAATTTTATGTTGCAATAAACAATTGTTGATAGGAAGGATCTTATCAAAGCAACCTGGCACATGTAGCCCCAAAGCATATTTATTTGTAAATAGACTATCTTGTCCTTGTACAACATCTCCAGGTCTCCAACTCCTTGTTCCGAATGAGAACTCCATCCTGTTTCCGCAATGTTTGACCAAACCTTAAAACAGTCAAGGAGAAAACCAAGATAAATTCGATGAGCAGTTATATATTCCACTGGCACTAGTACATTTGGCGGAAATTCCGACACTTGGTTCCGACACTTTTGACCAAATGTCGGAAATTTCCCCAAATTTTTTCAATCCCGCCCGAAACCGTCGTTATACCGATGTCTAGAGAAATGTGTCGCAATACCGACACTTAGACAAAGTGTCACAATTGCGACGTTTGAAGGAAGACATCACAATTGTGACACTATGCCCCAAAGCGTCGCTATTGCGACAACTGCTTCCAAACGTCGCAATTGTGACACAATGTCTAAGTGTCGCAATTGTGACGTTTGGAGGCAGTTGTCGCAATAGCGATGCTTTGTTTGCGACACAATGTCTAGGTGTCACAATTACGACGTTTAGAGGGATCCGTCAGCAACGCTCTGGCCGTCGTCGGTATAACGACACTTATATGCAATAAATGACAGTTATATGCCTTTGCAAAAATGGTCGGCTTACAGAGCAGCGCGAGGAGTAGTTAATGGAGGCACCTTTGCGATTGCGCATAATTTGGAGAGAATATAGTAATAATGAGAGAGGCTCCTTTAATTGCGTCTTTGATTTGTGAAGGTATGTATTGTCTAGCCTGCAATTCTATGCTGTCGAGAAAGACTCGCGAACCTCTGGAAACAAGACTGTTGTGAAGATGCCTGGCGAAGAAACGGACATCGAGTTCACGACTGTTGATGAACACATCGTAGTCCGGCGAAGAAGGCACCAAGGAGGGTATTCTTAGAGAATGAGGGATGTTGAAATATTAATTTCAACTACCTACCCTGTCCTCTGGCCGCTTTCTAAATCTGTTTGAATGGCTCTGTCAAATAGCCGTTTTCTAAAACTGATGAACAGTCAATTTTGGTTTTGAAATCACAGTCCCTGCACACTTAAAAACAGAGCGTTGTAATTTTTTGGAAACAGAGCAATTTAATAGTAAACGCAGGAGATTTTAATTCAGAAGAACGTGGTCCCACAGACCACAGACCAAATCAGCCATCCACGTGGAAGCAGGCGATTCGATCGCATTATTTTTTGGCCCGTCTGCATTGTGGAATTCCAGACCCGAAACATTATAGGGCGGAATTAATTTGATTTTCGCGTCACAGTTTTCCTTCGTACGAAAAGCCAAAAAACGGACCCGAATTTTTATATGGCGTATTCTATGAAGTTTTCACGTCACAAATTAGGGTTACATCAGTAGGTTATTTTGGAACGCGAATTTGTGATTGAAATCGGGTTTTTTTTTTTTGAAGTTCGGACGTATGATATAGTTTTATTAATATTTTGTTATAAGTTTTGTTTCACCGCCCGATAGTTATTTAAACCATTGGCTCATATATAACATATGCGCAAATATTTCACTTTGGGCATTTGTAATATGGGCCCCGAATACTTTAAATAGGTACATATACATTAGACAGTTTAAAAGTTTTGAGGATTGCACCCCCGGTGCAATTGTTTGTTTATAAGATTATATGATACATGTGAGATAAAGGTTTATTATTTATTATATATAAATAAATTTTATCAATATTGGACATTTACACTTTTATGAGGTGATGTTATAAGTAAATTCATAAATATCTCTTTTTAATCCTCATTTTACTCCATGAATATGTTTGGAAATGAAATTTCAATAGATTAATTTTCTCCTAACCTATGTATCATCAATATTGTGCATTTACATTCTTAATTATGAGGTGATGTTATAGGTAAATCCATGAATATCTCCTTTTAATCTTCATTTTACTCCATGAATATGTTTGGAAATGAAATTTCAATAGATTAATTTTCTTGCTATTATATGTTTTACGAAGATATGGTAAGGAATTCTGTCTTGTTCTTCTTATAAATAATTATATATATATATTTTTTTCAAAATAGATTAAAAAAAATATATGAGAAAAATTATTAATTCATTAATATGTGTGTGTGTGTGTTGTGAGGAATAATTTCATAGTTCAACTTAATGGTTCATTATATAATCATGTGATCATCACCAATGATATATCTTAAAAATCCACTGAAAAGCCATGTGTACAAAATCGATGTATACTCTAGAGAGTGGTTCTCATATCACTATGTAAATTGTTGTATGCTACTTCAACAAAATTATAAGATAAACTGTAATACACACCATATATGCACCATCACAATTGGTACAACGTAAAACCCACCTGCCACACCTTTGTACTCAATCCAATTTTCTCTGTCAACTCTTCTAGCTGTGGGAGTTTCCTCCAAGGATCATAATACCCCCAAGGCCTGTTATCAACCTAGTAATTCTCAGGTTGTGGGATAGGGATTTTTGTAGTTAAGAACACCAGGGGTAACCAAGAACCGCTTTGGGAATTCAAGATCTAGCCTTCTTGAACCCTAGAGAGGGATCTCTCCGTATGATTTAGCTTTGTTTTAGTAACAGATATTAGGCTAGCTATGATTGTGTATTTGGGTTTGATTTTAAAAGATTGGTGGGAATAAAGATATTTCAAGGTAAACTAGAAGGATCTACCAGAATATTGGGCAATGGAGTCAACTCTCTAGGCAAGTAGAACTAATAAATAAGGCTCAGAGATGCAAATGTGCTAAGGGCAAGATAGGTGACCTTCTAAGGCTATGTATAGGCTTGATTTGATGGAGTGGATGGAATCTGAGCAAAAGGGCACTTAAGAATCCTTAAGCTACAGATAAGAAGATTGAAGAACGGGATCTAACTGGGAACTGTAGAACTGCCCATAAGGTTTTACGAACAGGCTATTACTGGCCTACCATCTTTAAGGATGCCAAAAAATTCGTGCAGGCCTGTGATAGCT